>VWRL01001698.1:0-25000 GCA_011833715.1 Carcinoscorpius rotundicauda | reverse complement strand
TATTCGGCCCCCCAGTGGCTCAGCGGTATGTCTGCGGACTTACAACACTACAAAGCGGGCTTCGATACCCGTGGTGGGCAGAGCACGGCTAGCCCATTGAGTAACTTAAGTGTGTTTAATTCAAAACAATAAATTATTTATTTTATCTCTTTTAACTTTAACTGTCCTGAAGAAATTTTGTTTTTACATTTAAGTTACTTTGTAATAATAAATAAATAATACCCATGAAAAACAAGAAATAACTTACTTACCCAGACTTTCTTCTTTTGCTTTTAACTGTTAATTTTGTTGTTGTTTTGCACAAAACTACACGAGGGGTATCTGTTCCTAATTTAGCAGTGTAAGACTAAAGAGAAAAAAGCCAGTCATCATCACCCATCGCCATCTCGTGCTTTACTCTTTTACCAACGAATATTAGGATTGATTGTAGCTTTATAATGACCCCATGATTGGGAGGGCAAGAATATTTGGTGTGAGAGAAGTGCTTTTTTAAGTTGGTTTAACTTATACATACTAAACGGAAAACAAGTAATCAAATGATGAGTGATGAAATAAATTTAACTGTTATAATACTGCAAAATAACTTTTGAAGCCATTACTGTTTGTATTTTAATTATTCCTGTGAAATTAAGGTTTATAAGAAAATAAGTTGTGCTTATCACTCAGTACCAATCTACCCTGGAACGTGTGATACCGGAAATGAAATGATTCGAGTTTCACTGTGTGGGTATTTGGGTATTGATATTGAATACCCAGGAGGGTCAGGTACATTAGACCTCTTTCTCCCTCCCGAACGTTGATAGCGTCTGTCGTTAGGGCTATATTTTTGTGAAAGCTTAGGACTTGAGCAAAAGTATAACACCGTACTCAGGCCCATTTCAGGGCACAGTCCATGTGTGGACGCACAAGAAAAGTTTTTTTTCCTTCCTTTAACTATTTTCTTGTAATTTTTTCTTCTTTATGTTTTTTATATTTTTTGTATTTTTATATTTATATATGTTTTTTTGTATTTTTTCCTTTTTCTTCTTATGTTGTTTTTCTCCATGGAGAAAATGCTACTACTACTTGTGGTAACAATAGAATAATTATTAAAAAAAGTAAATAAATAAAAAATATAAAAAAATTAAGTGTCTAGTGCGTAGTGGCCAGCTTGTGTAGCATTTCTCAAATACATGTTAAAAGGAAAGAGGTGTTTAAGACTATTTACATCATGCACGTGGTATCTGTCGAGATCACACATTAAGTTATTCTCATGCTAATTCTTATTGAAATATTTTAGAGAATTATGCAAGAGTCTTTCAGATATTGTGTCTATGTTTGTATACTTGTGCATGAATGTGGATGATGTGGTACGTGGTACTTTGTATGCCGAAGTTAATTTTGTATTCGTTGAAGTTTCTGTAAATGTGTGGGTGCTATGTTAATCCAGGCAGGTGATGCATATTCTATAATGGGTCTTATGTACGTTTTGTAGATTTTGAGTATGTTGTCTGGAGATGTTCCTTGGTTTTTACCTGAAATACTTCTTGCATAGTTTTCTCTTTTCCAGATTCGTTTCATTATATTTTTAGTGTGCGGTAACCACGTTAATTTTGAATCGTATGTAAGAACTAGAAATTTAGCAGAACTAACAGTCAGTAAAAGTGATCCATTCATAAAAAGCTTTGGTGGATCTTTTTTCAGCTTATTCAGTCTGGTGAACAATATCACTTGGGTTTTCGGAATATTGTTTTTGATTCTGTATTTCTGGCAGTATTCTTTGATGTTATTTAGAACCGGTTGTAAGTTCGTTGCTGCTATTGAAGGAGTGGGGCACTTTTCCAGACTGCTACATTGTCAGCGAACTGTGATGCAAAACATAATTTTGGTTCGACAGAGGCATATTATTCACATACACATAATATTCACATGATAAATAATATAAGGCTAACTACCCCTCCCTGCGGGACTCCTACTTCGGGTAAAAAGGACCCTGAGTGGGCCCCATTCACATTTACTTTGTACTTTCGGTTTTCCAGGAAGTTGGACAGCCAGCGAATATTTTCCTGGGGTAAAGCCATTTCCTGTAACCTATAACGTAAACCATTATGCCATACGGTGTCAAAAGATTTCTCAATGTCGAGAAAACAAGCTACAGTACATTCGTTTTTCTGAAAACTGTCAGTAATTGATTCTGTTAGTCGAATCAGGTGGTCTGAAGTTTGGCGGTATTTTCGAAATCCGTTTTGAATTTCGGGTAATTTTGAATTTTCTTCTAAGTATACTGACAGACGATTACTAATTATCCTCTCTAATATTTTACCGATATAATTGGTTAGACTAATCGGGCGGTAGTTGTTAGGTTGATCTGTGTTTTAAGTGTGGGGTTGCGATTTTGAATGTACTGTCTGCGGAGTATACGTCTGTCTTTATGTGGTTGCCATGAGTGACTTGTTGTGAAGTGTTTTTGTTTCGGTATAGAATTGTTGGCTGCATGTTTTAGACACTCAGAGATGATATGACAATATGCATCTATATCTGATGCGTCCGCGGTAATATGTAGTACTTCGGTAGGTAAGGTTTGATTTAAGATAGTTTGGAAAAACTGGCCAATTAGCTTTGTCGTAATTCATTTGATCTTTTAACTTTAATTTTATTTAAGTGGGGGGTGAGATTGAAATACACCAAACTGGGAGGTGGTCACTGTCCAAATCGTGACCAACATGAAAGTTTACGAATTTGCGACTCATATTAGACGAGCACCAGTATTTCACTGGTTCACAAGTATATTGCCATTTGCGTTTGTACTTCGACAGTTGAATGCTGTGTGTTTATGTTTACTATTTAGATCGCCGGTAATAATAATAATTAGGATTGCCATTATACAATACATGCAAAAGATTTGCATCTAACACTGTACCAGGCGAGCAGTAGATGCCCGCCACAGTAACATCTGTATGATTTTGTGTTTTTATATTGATAACAATAGATTCGTTACTGGAAGAGATACTAAGTTCCGGAACGATAAGTTCAGTCCTATACAACAATAAAATCCCTCTGTTTGGATTTCTATTATCATTCCTGTCATGCCTAATAATGGAGTAGCCGTTTAATTTGAATCGAAAATGAAATGAAAATTCATTTGTTTTGAATTTCCCGCGAAGGAACACGAGCACTATCTGTGCTGACCGTCCTTAATTTTTCAGTGTAAGACTAGAAGGAAGGCAGCTAGTCATCACCACCTACTGCCAACTGTTGGGCTACTCTTTTGTCAACGAATAGTGAGATATACCGTCAGTCACTTTTTAACACCTCGACGGCTGAGAGAGCGAGCATTGTTTGATGGAAGTGGGATTCGAACCCACAATCCTCAGATTACAAATTGAGCTTTCTAACAACTTGGATCAGTAAAATCATCTTCACTGTTCTCCTATATCTATCTCTTGCAGTTGCTCTGATGGAAAACTAATTATTTCTAACTGTTAGGCTATTTTCACCAATGAATAGAGAATTAACAATCCTATTATAAGGTCTTGAAGACAGAATTTCCGTGAGAGTCGCGAACTTACAACCAGCAGATTGCCAATCAAGCATCTCAACTACAAATGCTTTTCTTTAAATGAGTTGTTAATTGTAATATTTCAGTAATTTGTAAATTTATTTAAAAAAAAACTCTAACGATCGATGTTTTGAAATAATATATTAAGTAAAGAAATAATAATTAAATCAAGTATAAATAACAATGTTAATCCTAGAGTGTGTGTGTTTTCATGTTGCAAAGCCAAACAAGGTTGTCTGTTACGTCCACTGAGGGAAAGCTCACCAACGATTTTACCGTTGTACCAATGATGGACATACTGCTTGAGTTAATTGACCACATGTTACATTTGAAATTATTTCTAACATATCTGGTACTTATAAGTGATTCGTCAATACGTTCTATTTAGAACTAATAAGTAATATACTGTGTTAATAATTAATCATAAAAATGTTCTGTTTTTTAAGATTAGTCCACCATACGTTGTATTTGGAACTAATCAACCCTGTATTGTGTTTAAAATAAATCCTGTTGTGTATTTGTTCTAATCAACCCTGTATTGTGTTTAAAATAAATCCTGTTGTGTATTTGTTCTAATCAACCCTGTATTGTGTTTAAAATAAATCCTGTTGTGTATTTGTTCTAAACAACCCTGTATTTTGTTTAAAATAAATCCTGTTGTGTATTTGTTCTAATCAACCCTATGTTGTGTTTGAAATAAATCCTGTTGTGTATTTGTTCTAATCAACCCTGTATTGTGTTTAAAATAAATCCTGTTGTGTATTTGTTCTAATCAACCCTGTATTGTGTTTAAAATAAATCCTGTTGTGTATATGTTCTATCTTTAAGATATTTCAAACAACTATTATTGACTGATGAACTTGTTTTTAATTACTCTATCAATCTTTGACCTTTTAATCAAGACGTGATAATTTTTCAATAGTTTGTTACTATTCAATATAGATGACGTTTTTATATCTTTAACACTAGAGATTATTTAGTTACTCGATGTATCTATGTCAAGAGAAAAATTAAAATTATTAAACATCATGCATGGCAATCTATGTTTCAGGTTTAACAACATACATTTGTGTATAAACTTCTTGATGTTGAACAGTAAGAAACGTGTTCAATACAGTATTGAATACAGCCAGGAAACATCAGTTGTTTGAAATAAATCTTGTCGAAACAACAGCTTACTTGTATAAAACTGGAAGAAGGAATGATTATCTTATACAAATCAACACAACACATACAAAATATATCATTGGGTTATCAGGTTCATTTACTAAAGAAGTGTCATTAAATGACATTGACACTATATCCACCAATGGTAACAGGCATAACTTGAGTGACGTCATTAGTATACATATCTAGATGTGATATTGGCAAGTTAACTTTGAGTGAAATCTACAAAGCTGTTAGAAGCCTTATCGTGATATGAAAATAAATTATTGTATTTATAAATATTTCTTGAGAACGTGATCAGTTTAGACACCTGCCGGGGTTATTATTTGTTATTAATTTGGTGTTTAGAGTTACCTTAATTATTAAACTGACTTTTAAACATAAACTAACATTTAAAAACATTAAGCTATTACTTTTTTCATTTCAAATACAAGAGTTATTAAAATAAAATAAGTCTGTATAGTTTATTAGTCCTGTAAATATTAATACCCTACTATTACTTTTGTAACTATTAGAAACAATAGAATTAAAACAATTTCAAAACATCAAATTCACGTTTGTTGTGTGTAAAATTTAGAATAAAAAGTGCAATTGTTTTGTTGTTGGTAACAAATTATATTGGTTTTAATACAGGGGTCGTATCTTGATCTCCACATCTGGAAGTGAGTATTTCTGTCCTTTCCATGCACTCCATTCCACACCATCAGCATAACTCTCGTGTTCACCATTCAGATAAAGTCCATTAAGGTTGGAACTGTGACACTTGGTGTACCACCAAGCTCCTTTAAAGGTTTGGGCACAGCTTGTCTCATAAATGTCATTATCTTTGTCCTTTGTAGAAAAACTGAATCCACTGTGTCCACTAAACCCGTCTCCTGTAGTATGAATCAGTAACATGACATCAATAAACGAGCTATCATAAATCAACATGTGAAATGTGTTGGTTGGTTGATTAATAATACACAATAACGATAGTTATAATACTATGTTCATAAGGAAAACATAAATATACCTTACACTCTAATAATAACATAAACAAAGAAAGTTATTCTAAAATAACCAAACTGTTTTCACCAAAACATTCACCTTAGTTTTCTCTTATATCATTAATAATAATTATTATTAATAATAATAAAGGTAAAATAGCTTTATGACATCTAAGGATATACAGGATAGACACAGATTATGGGAGATAAATTCAATAGTTTAGGTAAAATAGTTTAGAACATGAGTTCGATACCAGCTGCAGTTATTAAGAATAGAACCACTGTTATACTGTATTAAGATAGTAATAAATGAGGTGCAAAACAGATCAGGACAGTAATATATATGAGATATAAAACAGTCTTAAGATTTAAATACATGTATAAATTAAATTACAAAATTATTATTCATAATTATTAGTGAAACTGTAATAGTAAAGTGGCTTGTCAGTCTTTATAATAGACACCTGATATTGGTCTGTTTAACTTATATAGTTGGCTGGGTAGGTTTTGTTGTTTTCATCCGGGTATTATGTTTTATTCCAGCGTACATCTTGTCAATAATGACTGGGGAAGTACCACCATCCCACTCCATATTATATAATAACATCACTTTTCATAACTAATTAAATATATAAATTTTGCGAAATTAACTTGACCAAGAGATAGACATGAGAGTGCAGCTGATGTAGTAAAACGTCAGTAAACTACTTTGTGAGCCAAACAACATTAAGATCATTCAGGGAATTTTATAACACTTGACTTTGGGGTAGATGATAGCACACTATTCTTTTATTTAGGCTTATTATACCAACACTCACTACTCTTAAAAGGTTTCACGCTCTTCTTGTCATTCAACTCGCAAATACCAGACAGTAATCGAACTATGCTGTCTCGATAAATGCATTTTGTCTTTTGTTTATTTCAATAAATAAAGCGTAACGTGACACACACTGGATGTTGTGTAGGTTATATTGTTAATTAATTGGTTTAGTTTTATTGTAAACAGCCTAATTATTCAAATATATAAAATATTAATAGCTGGAATCCTAATATTAGTTACATTATGTAGTTCTGAACGAAGAACGTTACTGTGTTCTTCACATAAAAATATTTTTTCCCAAAATTAATGGATGTTTTCACCCCATACGTAAGATACACAAGCAAGAAGAATAGTTAAACGTCAAGTTGTTAAATCGAAGTTTATAAATTAAACAGTTGGAAACGGTTTTTTATCATCAGATATTTTAAATAGCTTATTCATTAAAATATTTCTATAACTTTGTTTTGAAAATATAACTTTAAAGAGTTAGATTCAACATATTACTAATAAATTAATTAAAGTTTACCTGCGTCACCAGAGTAATTACTGACATGTAATCTGTACAAGTTGTCTTCGTTTTCTATCCAAAACTCCCGATAGATGGCAAACCTCTTGTTTCCTTCTTTATCCTTTAAATCAAACCTGATTGAATAATTTCCTTGATTTGTTAGAGCATAGATCCGATCGTTTCCTATAAATTAATAATGAAACCTTTCAATTTTACACAAAGTTTATTTCATAATAAATGAAGGGAAACATTTAAATTATGAAAGATAATTTTAAAATTAACATTTATCAAACCGTTTTCAATATAGAAGATTTAAAATGTTTCACAGTTGTATAAAACAGTTCACTGCAAACAACAACATGAAACCCAATAATTAAAACGTTACAACAAACTTGTGTTTTGTAACTGAGAAGGGTTTACGGATTAAGATAATTCTGACTTTGTCAGAAGAGACAGGAATTTTAACGTCTGTGCTATATATTGTTGTTACAACTTTTGATGAACGACAATTTTTATCTTTATCTTGTATCTCTGAACAATGTGTTCAAATGTCTTATTTTATCTATCTAACCATAACGCCTGCTGTATCCTCAACAACATGTGTTTTTAAACTGTGATCAGAACCCACCAAGCCAGAACTCTTTTGTAATATCTCCAAATCCAACTTTGTAATCTGCCCATGGTTTGAAAAAGTAGTCCTTTGGGTTTCCATGGTTTCCTCGTCTTTGGATTACCTTAGTAACAGAAAAGATTACTTTTAAGTTATTTTAAGCAATAATTAGAGTTATTATACATGTTTTTATATACAACAGTTTTCTATTATCTGTAATACACGTTACTTACCGTCCAGCCTCCCCCATCAGTAGTCATGTCACAGTAAACATAGAAACTTCCAGTAGTCATCCATGACCTGGGCCAGATACGGTACGATCCACTGGTAGAATGTCCATTAAGTAGAATATGTGCACAGTCTGATGGTCCAGGAGAGGAAAGGGAACATGTGTGGTCTGTTTCTATGTTGATTAGATGTTTTTCTAAGACAGAAAGACAAGGTTACGTTTTACATATATATATATGGAAATGGATAAAGAATTTCATTTATTAAATAATATTTGCACACAATGTTTCTACATTTGGTAATAGTATCGTAGTTTTTGTTCAGTAACGTCACTGTAAAGTGTTTAGAACGTGTGACAAACTTCGTATGTTTGATACAAAGTTATAGATAGCTACATATTTCACAAGTTATCACGCGGTTGGTACACTATAAATTGTACAGTTAGCACACTTGTTATTTCCTGATTATATTTCGTAAAAAAATAAAACCAATTTATTTATTGTTGTAGATGTTATGTTAAAACAATTATTGTAACGTTTTTATTCCAAGTTAATATTTATTTATCAACTGATTATTTTTAACATTTTGTTTTAGCTTATGAAAACAAATGAAGATTAACATTAATTTCATAAACTCAATAACTTCATGAACTTAAAATACCAGATTTTAATTTCAAACCAGGAAAATGAAGTCCGATTGTCTTATAACAACAAACAAGAAATAAAACCATTAAGTTTGTGTTATGTTTGCCAAAGAACGTCAAATAATAAACTGTACAAATGTTTATGAACATAAATTCCATATATTAAACAATAATACTCATTGTGTACAATTGAACACCCTTCAGATGTATGAAAATCATCAATCAACAAGTAACAATAATAATATTGTGTTATTATATTTTAATGTTTTTTTCATTATGATATTACCTGTAACTATACTGAGAGAAAACTTTTGGACTAAATTATTATCATGATAGATACGTTATATACAAGATAATGTATTAGGTTCTTTTTATGTAATTAATTCTAACAACATTTAATGATAAGAATTATTTACACCTCCAGATAAACTGGCATGAGAAGTTTTACCTTTGGTTTTGAGGTTTTCTTTGGCCAGAGAAACTAGAACGTCAATAGATTCAACTATTCCGGTTACTGACTTCTCTTCACATTGTTTTCTGACGAACTCTGATCCAGAACTTGTACCAACCATATAGACAAACCAAATAAAGACGGATGTCATCATTTTCAGAGACTTATTTTCTGCTTACTGTAAAATAGAAACATTATATGAAAGTTTTTTTTCCTACAGACGTAATACAGAATAATGTACTAAATATAAAACACACACACACACACATATATAGCAACTTGACGATATTATGGAAAAATATAAACTACCTACAATATATTAAAGTTTTACTGAATGTATCTATACCATGAAGTTGATACAATAAATATTTAGTGTATAGTGTAGGGTTATCTACACTAGCCATCCCTAATTTTGCAGTGTAAGACTAGAGAAAAGGCAGCTAGTTATCACCATCCACTGATAACACTTGGCTACGTTTTTACCAACAAATAGTGGGATTGATCAACACTTATAACGAACCATGGCTGAAAGAATGTTTGGTGTGATGGGGACTCGAACTCGCGGATTACGAGTCGAATACCTTAACCACCTGGCCATGCTGGGCCTGTGGAATTTTTAAGGAAGGTTTAAAAAGGTGATAACAGTTTATCATTAAGCATCTGTTAAGGTTAGATGAAGTTAGTGTATTAAAACAAAGGTAATTTTTTTAAATATACATAAATAAAACAACCTGTCTAAACTGTTGGAACAATAACATGATTAACATTGACATATCCTTGAATGTTCTTGTTGTACACGTAGTCAGCTATAAGATTTTAGTTACGTTTTTCAAAAGAGTTATATGTAATATGATGTAGAAGTGTATCACGTACAGTCTTTACTATAACAGAAAGAAATAAAAAAAACCAATAAAGAATCGACTCTAACAGTTTTTAAACCACAATTATTCTAAAAAAATACTTTATTTTAAAACTAAATATTTCAATTCTCCCTGAAACTGATTACGTTTCAATGTAGGTTTTTCTGAAATAATGTTTAAATGTTTAAATATTCAGTAATGTTTAATATTTCTTCCACAGACTGTGGTTCAGACTGAGGAACTATAAAGTGAGTTTCGATACCCGAGGTGGACACACCACACCACACGTAGTCTAATGTGAAGCTTTGTGTTTAACAAGAAAAAAACATTCCTCAAATGACGTAGAATTATAATTATATTTATTAGTCACAATACAAAAAGATTTATATATAGAATTAAAATACTTCAATAACAGACTATCCATCAAATATCAACATTACAAAAATAAACTTACCTCCTAAAACGAATTTTCTTTGGTATAACTGCCTTTAGTAACTGATTTATTTTAAAATAAGATGATGTTTTAACCTGAGACAGCAAAATCTCGAAAGAACGGAAGTCTCGTGAACTTCAGTTGTTTTAAATTCTGTTCTCTGTCTAATCACGTGTTTCAAAGTCAAGTGGTCAAACTTCACAACTATCACTGATAGTATTCAGATATGTAAATAAACATTAACAAACTATAACTTAAAATAATAAGGAATGTAATCTAGTGTTTTAAGAATACTTTTAAATCTTCTGTTTTTATTTAACAATGTTCTCTAAGTTTATATATATTGAAATTGCTTCGTTGTTTTCCGAAGGTTTAAGGTTACAATTTTTCAAGTGTGTCAGAATGTGTCGTCTACTTGAGTACCTATATTGTTCTTTGTTTCCTTTCTGTAAGACTCTTTCATTATTTAAATACTGCACTTGTTGGACATCTCGCCATTGAATTACTTCTTGTTAACTTTATATTGAATCATACTTAAAAATTGCAAACAAATTTATATCTTGAATACTTTAGAAACATATAGAGATATTTGAGGTCATGTAGAGAACATAAGAACTGTAATCTGAGAAAACAAACGATAAAGTTAAGCGTACATTCTTTATAGCTAGCTGTTGGAAAATAACTTTATTTTACTCCACTTTAACATAGTTAATAACATTTAAATACACTAGCTTTTGAAACTAAATTATAAGAATACATTTTCAAATGAAGATAAGAGATGGAAGCACTGTTAACGTCAAAAAATTGTTCAATATGGACCCTTCTGTGCCATTTTTCTTACTATATTGTCCACTGTCATTAATATTGTGACTATGATACAATGTTTTAAACAGTTGAGATGTATTAGCCTTCTCAGAAATAACTTATATTAAAATATTTGCTGTTTTAATCCAACAAAGAATGTTTAGACAGAGTTGGCACAGTTGGTTTGTGATCTGTAAAACACTGAAAATTTCTGTTGAAGGAAAGAAGACAATGTTTCAACTTTTATATTGTGGTCTTCTCTTAGAATTACAAATGGCTTTGAGATTCCTTTCAACAAACAGTGAGAGTCTGCAGAAGTTGTTCAGATCAGGAATGGTATGATTTTGATTAGTTATGAACTCGATTAATTACGGCGTTAGTTTCATCAAAGTTTTTAAATGTTTATTCCACCTTAATTCTTCATTTACCATCATGAACAAATAATCAATAATAAGTATTGAAAAGATAAAAAATAAAATAAAGTTTATGACTTATATTGTTAAAGATTCATTTTATTTTTACAGTGTTGATGGGAATGATGTTAATAATACAGTGATCTTTTTTGTGCCACATGGTATTATTTTCATAAACTTTTGAGAAAATAAACTGTGATTGTTTTGTTCTTTTATTTAACATCATTTTCTTCAAGATAAATTAGCAATAAAAAGTTTTTATTCCAATAATTTCTTTTGTAACAATAGTTTTGGAGAGCTCCTAAATAAACAAAAACAGCGTACAGTTTATTTTTATTCCTGTTGTTGATTAACAAGATATATTGAAGGGTTGACATCGTTGTTGAAGGAAGTTCATATTTTATAGTAATCCAGATGGATAAAGCAATATCCCGAGTCATCTAGAGACCAGCCCTGGTGATGTGATGAGAAAAGTTTTGTTGGATCGAAATGCATTGAAAAGATACTTAAGTACGAGCATCATACATTTAACACTCATAAAAATATCTGTTTATTTTTATCGAAATATCCAAATTATGCAAGGTGGAGAAATCTTTTAGCAATAGTCCCAGATATTAGGGGGCTAAGTTCGCTTACGTGATTAGATACGTGCTGCTTAAGAGATTTTGGAATTATTTTGCTCGAAATACTTGCTATCTGTTTTTTTCTATTATAAATATACATATATACGTATAATATATTACACACAATACTTTGAATGGTGGGTTTTCGCTTAGAAATTCAATAGAGTAAATTTTCGGCACTTTAACTAGTTGAAAATCGTAGTTATGAACAGGAAGGAAATATTGTAAAAAATCAGTATTTTCTGTTTAAGATAAAGTTTGTGATACGATTGAGTTAAAATACAGATTAACGAACCTGACTATTAGTAACAATATGTCATTCTGTATCGGTGATATTTCTGTACATGGTTGATCAGACAAAAATATATTCAACGTTCTCAGATTTATATTAATACTATGAAATGTTTTGAGTAAGTGTGTATTATTGAATAATACAAACAATATATA
This sequence comes from Carcinoscorpius rotundicauda, assembly GCA_011833715.1. Classification (NCBI taxonomy): domain Eukaryota; kingdom Metazoa; phylum Arthropoda; class Merostomata; order Xiphosura; family Limulidae; genus Carcinoscorpius; species Carcinoscorpius rotundicauda. Next base: position 12,469 of record VWRL01001698.1, on the reverse strand, counting down.
TTTTTCAGTATTTTACTATATAAACAATATCGTTATAATCCTAACCTACATATCTTACTGAGGTAACCTTTAATGTGAAGAAATTGTGTATCCTAAGCTCTTGATAGAGGGCGACAGTTTTCCATCTTCTACTGACTTTAGATTGTCACTTTTAAATTAGCTAGCACATATAAACCCTGGTAATGTTAAGAATTAAAAGAAACAAACAAATAGGACATTAATAAAATATTAATGAAACATTTACTTAACGAAATGTGTTAGGTTATGAAAATGCTCTATATATGAAACTTTTAAAATAAGAAAGTGTGTTGTCATAAGAACTTCAAGTATTAATGTAATTAACTTAGATTGTTTGAAGAATTGATTAAGGTGTTTCTGATACAGACAAGGAAAGAGGTTGGTTAGAATAAGTTATGTTCGACACTAAGATTTAGTCAAGCTTGACTTATATTAAACACTTTCTTAAATAATTTCTTATCACTTATTTTTCGTTCAGCTAGTTATAAATAGGCACTGCTCAAATGATAGAAAGTTGAGGTTTGAACAAATTGCCTGACAATGAAAAATTAAAATATTAAAATGACAAATTTATTATTTAATATTTGCTCTGTAACCCTCTGAAATAACATTGTTTATGTTACTTAATTAGTGGATGTATGCACATTATTGGACACCAAAGTTAAATGATATAATATTTGAGCAATGATGTGACCGTCTATCCGTCCGTTTATGTGACGGAAATAATGAATACAATAATGCTCTTTCTTATGCTGAATTACAACAAGGTTTCCGTGTCAGTTGTGGTGAATTATGACATGGTGATGCCCCCTTCTACTTTATGGCACCAAAAGCAGAATAGATAAAAAATTCACCCTTTGGATATTCAAGAAAAATAACTGTGGTCTGTGCAACAACTTTTAATAAATAATAAAACACAGTTGTAAATAAAAGTATTGTCCTTACAACAATGACATGACTTTCACAAAAACTATACTTGAAAGTTTGATTTTATCTTTAGTGACAGAATTTTTACATGTTGTGCTAAAATTTAGACTTCTTAAAATCTCTTCTGTTTTGAACAAAAGGAAGCACGTTTAATGAATAAAACATTAAAGTTTACGTGAGTTAAAGTCGAACACTTTTCTTGTGTGGTACTTATCAGAAGAAAAAATATATATGTATGTAAATGTTCACACTGTCCCAATTTTTACAATAAGGTATAAATAGCATGATAAGCAATTGTTTCTGTTATTTTAATAAAAACTAAGGAGCTGAATTAATCTCCCTGTGTATTTTAGTATATCTTTTAAAATTGCTTTAAATAAATTATTTTAATTATTGCTATGAGAAAAATTAAATTACAGCTCCTAAAAAATAGTTAAGTGTATTTACAAAATATTTTGTTAGGATAATTTGAAAGTTTAGAAATTTAGAGTAAATAAATTAGTTCAGTAATCACGTCTTTATTTATAACAATGCTGATATAAAACGAATTAAAATGTACATAAAAGAATTTACTCTTTATTCAAATTATTATTTTACATATTTTAAAGGTTAACATAACATCATTAGGTACAATAGAGTCCAACGAATGGTATCTCACCCTTCATTAGAGGAAACATGAATTTCATATCAATAAAACTTGCTCTAATGTAAAGTTTGAGGTTTATGACAATATGAAAATAATTTAAACACTTGTGTTTAATTTTAAATTTCTGGGTAGACATTTCCTCTTCAGAGCGCTGGTGTCAGACAGGGTTCAGTAACTTGAGAGTGTTATGTATAAAGCGTTTAGAATGCCATGTTGTTGTTTGTATTACTGTTTCAAAGTTTAAACCAATAAAAATATGTTGTTATTCATTTAAAATAACATTTAGAAATTTCTAGAATTAAGTAGATCAATCATATGTATGTAAATGAAATGTTTGGCGGCCTGTCGTCTACACGTCAAGTCTCGTGCAAAAAGTCAGACATGCGCAGATAACTCTGTGGAAGTTACGCGATGGTTCGAGAAGTCTAGTCCTACATATATATAAACAGACAAAAATGTGAAAGAAAAAAAATTAAGAGTCAGTAATTCGTTTGTATTCGATTCAAGAAATAGTGTCTTCGTTTGAGAAAGTTTAAACGTTTGCTGAGTGTTTATTCAACTTGGATTTGTGACTGGAGTTAGATCTACAGAAGCTGTGATTTTATTTCGTCAATCTTTACGATTCATTCGAATTACTAGTTATACTGAAGGTCAACACGTATAGAACTGTTTAGGGGAGACCGGGGCAAGTTGGAAAACGACAAATTTCAAACATTCATCAAAAACATCGTAAAAAGAACTTCGTCAAATTTATTGGGACTGTGAATTGTTTCTGGAGTTCTCCATTCAAACTTCGGAATTTCTTCGTGGGACCAAATTCACCCCCTAGCCTGGAATTTTGGATTTTTGATTTGGACTTTTGGACTTTCATTCTGGATCATATTATTAGACACTGGCCAGTACCATTTTGTATTGTAATTAACTTTGAAGGTTGAAACTGAATATCTGTCATTGTTATCATATAATTTATTTTATATCTGTCATATATATAATAGCTTATTGTAATAAATTATACAAGCTGTTATCTGTGTCTTTCTGTTGCGTTTAGTCTACGAAAAACATAAAACATAAAAAAACGTAACAGAGAGGAAAAATAAATCCTGAGGATAAACATAATTCTACATTCAGTAGAATAAGATTTCTTAAACACTAATCATGCGTAGTGTAAACAAATTTCCTTGTTGCTCATTGTTAAATATAAAGACTGAACTACAATGAAATAACATCGATATTGTATCGGTTTTTCCTGTACTATTTAGTAGTGTTTAACAAAGGTAGGCGTATGTAATGTGAAAACATTGAATGTTATAGTTTGGAAATATAATTTAAAGATAGAGTTAATGAATTATGGGAGAGTAGATGACAATCATTAAACTTTAGTTAATAATTTATTAATTTTGAGTTATCATGATAATAGATATGCCTAATGAAGGTTATAGTGTTCCCTCGCCAGTTCTCGGATCCTCTTCGCGGGCTCGGCCGACCCCCCCACACACATATATATAAAATAATAAACATTAAATATAAAATATAGCATTAAATACCATTAAAATATTAAAAATAAATAAAATTAATAGTGTAAAAAAAACAACAGGTATATTTTGAGATATAAACATATATTTGAATTTATAAAAGCGTAAAAATGGAAAAACCCGAGAGCTTTAAAGAATAAGAACATGAACTTGCTACCGGTCCATTGGATGCACACTCCTACTGCCTGGATAACGAAGCCTCTGAGCTCTGATTGGTTCCATCAGAGTTTCATTCCTCAAGTTAAGCTTTATTTATTAGAGAACGGCTTGCCATTCAATGTCCTTCTTCTTTTGGATAACGCCGGTGGATACGCAAGAAATCTTTCGTATGAAGGTGTTAGGGTTAAATTCCTGCCAGCCAGTACTACGTCCCTTATACAACCGATGGACCAGGGAGTTATCAGGGCTTTCAAGGCCTTATACATAAGGAATACCATGTCCAACCTCGTACATAGCCTTAAAACCGAAGCCGAAAACGACACGTTCACCCTGAAGGAGTACTGGAAGTCTTTCACCATTGCTACATGTCTTCAAAATGTTCATAAGGCATTGCAAGAGATGAAGCCCTGCAACGTTAATGCAAGCTGGAAGAAGTTGTGGACTGAGGTTGTGCACGACGACAAGGGATTCACGCCTGAAGAAATCCAACACTCGGCTGTTCAAAAAGCTGTGCAATTAGCTTCGTTAATCAAAGGTGAAGGATTTGCCGATATGACGAAGGAAGACGTAGATGAACTGATTGACTTAGAATCCGAACCACTCGCCGACTAAGACTTAGAAGCACTGACGAAGTCTGCTGCCGAGGAAGACGACGAAGAGGAAACACCGAAAGAAGCCGAGGAAACAATGGAGCAAAGTGGATGGTCGTTAGAGCGGTTAGGTAAACTAATGAAACTAATTAACGAAGTGAAGGAGTGCTCACAGGAATGGGACAACGATATGGTTCGATCAGTTTAATTTTGCAATAAAATAGAAGAACTGATGACTCCTTATGAAATGATTTTCGATAGGCTAAAGAGGCAGAGAAAACAACTGCCAATAACAATGTTTTTCCAGTCGAGCAAGAAATAAAGGGTACCGGTGGCAAGTACTGTTCCTGAAGTTGTAACGACAGACGAAGAAATTGCCGATTCGTCTTCCACAGAAGAGGAAGTGGTGTCACCCGAAAAGACAACCTGCTGAAGATATGTAATTTTTAATTTTAAGGCTTAATATCTTAATAATTGTTCTTATTATTTCAGCAATAGTGAACAGTATTGTAATGGGAGTGTTTTAAAAGTCTAAATGCACTAAATATATACGTAAAAATCGGCGATCCCACTTCGCGGAAAATCTCCTTTCGCGGGGGGTTTTGGAACGCATCTTCCGCAATACACGAGGGAACACTGTAATATAAATTTATATTTTGTGTAGCTGAAAAACAAAAGTTTTTAGAAGCTGTGATTAGTTACAAGTAAGATTGTATTTAAATTTTCTATTGCAGCGTCAAGTGAATATTGAGATAATTGTAGATAGCATCAGAATAGTTCGGAAATAAACGTTTGATAGAGTAATGAATACAAATTATTACTGTTATAAAAATTTTCATAAAATATATCGACAGATAAACAAGTTTAATTATAACAAATGCTAGAGGTGTGTATTTTCTGACTGCAAAGTCATATCGGGCTCTCTGCTGAGCAAACCGAGAGGAACTGAACACTTGAATTTAAAGTTATAAGTCCGCAGACATACCGCTTTTGCGCTAAAAACTTGTTTTGATACCCCTAATGGGCAGTGCAACACACAGCCCACTGTGCAGCTTTGTTCTCAATTGAAAATAAACAAATTTATAAATAGATATAAATGAATTTATTTTTGTATTTCGATATTATATTGTTTTGCTAGGTAATAATTTCAAGTGACACTGTGTACATTAAAATATAGTCTTAAGAATGGTATATAATACATAACATAAATCGATACGTGTTGGTTAACAGTTTATTACTTTTATAATCATTTGTTATAATGAAACAACCATAATCCAAAACTACAATTGTTATCGATACATAATGAAACTACCATAATCCAAAACTACAGTTCTTTTATAAATTGAAAGATCTACCCTTAATTAGAAAACGAACCGATTTTAAGAGCCCTAATTTATTGTATTTTATTTGAGTAATTCCCCATTTAAAATATAAATAAAACTCTACCGAATGTTTTTGTAAAAGTCGTAATCTTATTGTTAGACGTGTACTTTAGTTTTGTTTGTTTGTTTTTGAATTTCACGCAAAACCACACGAGGACAAACTGCGCTAGCCGTACATAATTTAGCAGTGTAAGATTTGACGGAAAGTAGTTAGTCATCATCACCCACCGCCAACTATTGGGCTACTCTTTCATCAACGAACAGTGAGACTGACTGTAACTTTATAACGCCCTCACGGCTGAAAGGACGAGCATGTTTGGTGGGAAGGGAATTCGAATCCGCGACCCTCAGATTACGAGTCGAACGTCTTTACTCACCTGGCCACGCCGGGCCGAAAGAGACACTAGGATATTCTAATGATGCCTCCTGAAGCAGCAAATCATCATCATTAGTATTTCAGTAAAACGATTTATTAGTTTATTTTATCTCATTTATTTCTTAACTTCTTATGCTAAAATTTTGGCAATTTTACTTTTATGATATTTTCTACTTGTTCGAGATGATGGTTGAAGAAAACCTTGATATTCAGACACGATCAAATTTTGTTGGAACTGATAAATATAAATTGAATTATTATTTTAATTTAGGTTAAAGTTTGTCTCTCATTCAGTACAGTTCACCAATCTCCAATTTACTGTTATTTTTATTATAAATTATTATTTACCTGGTAAAAGTCTTTCAATCATTACGTGACGTTTTACGATTTAAAATAGCTTCAAACTGGATAAAAAAGTTAAATAAATATTGATGTTCATTAAATTTATGGCATTTGCTAATAATATTGATAGACATAGTTGTCTTCTTTATCAAAAACATATTTAAAACTATAAATAATAATATAACTCATAATATCGGATATTACAAATAAGAAAACTTATATATAAAAGTTTTACAATCTTGCTGTGTGGAACGAAATATTTTATCGAGGGTTCACAATGAGCGAAATAATTTTGAGTTGTTACCTGTGAAGTTCATCTAACGCAGGAATACCGATCAGTGATGTCGAGAAACCCACTTGTTGAAAATTTTATATGCAAAAACGGCTCGTTTTGGTTGAAAACAATATTTTATATAGAAGAGCGAACTTACCCCAAAGAACTCATCTGTTAAAAAACACGCAAATATCATGGACATGACTGTGTTTCATTAATGCAATAAACAGAAAGTCACGAGCATTTTCTGTATTTATTTAAATGATATATTAAAAAAATGGTGACACCTACACTGGTAATAGTTATAAACCAGTTGTTATTTAACATGGCATTCCCTTAGAAACAATGCAGTTGGACATCAACCACTCAGAAAATGTCGATAAATGATATCTGGTTAAATATATTTTGTATGCAAAAACGGCTCGTTTGGGTTGAAAAATATTTTACATAGAAAAGCGAACAGCGTTTCGACCCTCTTCGGTCATCGTCAGGTTCACAAAAAAAGAGGTAACTGACCGGAAGCTGACCACATGTTTGGAAGGGATTGTGTAACTGAGTGTCGCAATGTAGAGGGAGGTGTTAGATGTTTGAATATATAATTTTATGTATAATATTAATATAGGCATAATGGCGTTCCTTTATATTGGTTTATTTTGGGTTTAAGTTGTTGTATAAGTAAGGCTTCTTTAATTTTGCGTTTGTTTATGTTTGTTTCTTGATCTAGTATTTGAGTGTTTTTTATGGTTATGCTGTGTTTATTTGACTTGCAGTGTTCGAAAACGTGTGAAGGTGACTTTTTATGTTCTTTTAGTCTGGTTACCATTTTTCTACTTATTTCTCCAATATAGAAGTCGTGGCAGTTATCACATTGTATTTTATAAATAATGTTGGTGTGGTGTTTGTCAGTATAGTTCTTACATAGTATAGACCTCAGTTTTGTGCCTGGTTTTTGAATAAATTTAGTATTAACTGTAATGTCATATTTTGTTACCAGTTTTTGCCAAATGTTGGTTATTTGTTTGCTGATGTCAGGAATATATGGAATACAGCAGTATATGGTTTCGTGATTTTTTGATTGGTGAGATATATTTACTTTTGTTGGTTGATTTTGCTTTCTGTCTAGGTGTGTGAGTATAATTTTTTCTACGGTTTGTGGAGGAAACTCATTGATGTTGATAAAGTATTGTTTTATTTTCTCTAATTTATCATTAATTTTATCTGGCAAGCATAGTTTAATGGCTGTTTTTATCTCGTTTCTTATTATGTTTAGTTTTTGTTTTGTGCTGAGTCCCAAGGAATGTATAGTCCAGTATGGGTGATTTTTCGGTGGATTTCGGTTTTGAATTGTGTGTCGGTTCTTATATTTTTAAGGTTAAGAAATGATACTTGATTGCTTTCTTCCTCTTCACATGTGAAGTTAATGTTGGGATGTATAGAGTTAATGTGATTGAAAAAATTAAGTATGTGTTCTGTAGATTTGAATCCTGCAACCGTGTCATCTACATATCTGTACCAGTATAGTGGTGGATGTAATACTGTATTAATTGCTTGTGTTTCAACTTGTGTCATAAAATTATTGGCTAGAACTGGAAATACTGGGTTGCCCATGCTTGGGCCTTTTGTTTGTATGTAGTTGTGGTTGTTGAACATGAAGTTTGTCTTATTTGTGGTGAATTCTATGAGGGTTGCTAACTGGTTACTGGGAATGTCTATAGTTGGGTTAGGGTCTCGGATATAAAGTTCTAAGGCGATCTTACATGCTTCAGTTGTTGGAACTTCTGGTTCGCTCTTCTTTGTAAAATATTTTCTCAACCCAAACGAGCAGTATTACCGAGCCTATCATTTATTGAGCGTGAGATTTTAACTGCACCTTGAATCTAATGTTTTCGTAGAAATGTTAAAATTCGATGGTAATCCGCTGAAGTTAAACGAATAGTAATGTTCGAAATCTATAAACATTTTTGACAAATCAACTGTAGTTTGCCGATCAGTAATCGTTTCACAGTTATAGCTTCAAAGGTTTGTACTATACCAATTGTAGCAAACGAGTTATGTTTAGTGTCTCTCGACAACACCTTCCCGTGGCTCAGCGGTATGTCTACGGACTTACAAGCTAAAATCCGGGTTTCGATACCCGTGGTAAGCAGAGCACAGATAGCCTATTGTTTTGCTTTGTGCTTAATATAAAAAACGAAAAATAAACAAGTCTCTCGACAAATGTGTTTATAGTCTTTAAGGTGAGGTTGTAGAAATTTCAAATGATTTAACAATACTCTAATGCGTTCGTTAAACGTGTATTTTTGTTCCTACACTCAAAAATCTATAAAATTAGGAAATAGGAGGGCGTTTCGGAATACACATTTAATCGTGTAAGTTACATGTATTTCGAAAAATAAACTCAACTCACACAAATATCGATATTGAATAAATGTGTGGAAGTAAATCCGTTGCAGATTTCACCTTAAATTTGCTTTCAACTACTTGCTTATATGCTTAATTTATTCACACGAATTTATTTCTTTGTTTTAACAAAGACTTACTCTTTTTTCTATAAAACTCAACACACGTTGATAATATTATAAAGACATATAAATAAGGACTAACAGTTTTACTTTCAATCAAACTTGAAAGTAATTCACTAGGTAAATAAATTTACATTGCAATTATTTATCTGTTTGTATTATGATGTGTAAAATTACTGGAGATTTATCTGACCATTTTTTTCTTTATTTTCATGTTATAGAAAGAAACTAGGTAATTAACAACACGCACTGACAATACTTAGGTTACTGTATTCGGATAACAGGATTAGCTGTTATAACTTTCTCTGATTAAAAATTTTTGGAAATGGTATTCAAACGTACGACGTTCAAAATCTATTTCCATGATTACGCCAATGTATTATAGAGTTATCACGCTTTTAAATAATTAATCGCACCTTTTTATAAATTTTGCAACTTTCTTTAAATGAATTTCGATCCAACATTCAACAATAATACATTGCAATAGAATAATAACCTAAATATTTTTTAAACGTTCATACAATAATAGTAATACATGTAAACCTAGAGTGATACTGTTTTTACCTTAGTACACGCTAAACTAATAACTTGTATATTCATTAGTTAATGTTTGTATTTTATTTTAAACAACTCAAATATTAATATTTATAAAATCAATAGGCTTTAGAAAAATAAAGTCTTATGAAACAATTATTGCCAACCCTTAATCTTTAAGCCCTTTAGCCATGTTAAATATAAGAGATGCAGCAATGTTCACAAACTCATTCGAATATTGTATAACCTTGACCACTACCCGTAATATCCATGTTGTGTAATGATTTCCACGAGGTCCTATTTCTATGTTATTTTACTTTGTTCAGAGATTATTTCTTTTTTTATAACCTTCTTTCTATATTTTATAATTTCAATCGCAAAACCTTAATTCTGTGTGTAAAATAACTGGCAAAGCTTATATTTTTATCTTGGAAAATTGTTAAACTAAAACTCAAATAATATATTTTCTCCGAGATATATAAGGGTATTCCGACACTGAAAATATTAAATATTGTTCATGATTAAATACAAATACTGCTTAGCTGTTCAATAGTTATATTTACTCAAAATTAAATAGCAAAGGATAAAAGCTGATAAAAACATATTAGCTTATTCAAGATATTTTTAAAATGTAGCTAAAGCTATGTAACAATTTTTTTACAAATGTGTTAATTCCCATACTAGCCGTCTTGAGATATATTTTTTCACAGATTGTTCAAAAGTTTTTCATTGTGTGGAGAAAGTGGTAAAACTTGTTAATCTTTGGGTCCATCATTAACATTAAATTTATATTTTATAACATATCCAAGTTTATAATTTAACGTTTTTAGCTAGCAAAATTTAGGAAATGAAAGGCCCGGCATGGCCGAGGATTACGGTTTCGCGCCCGCGTCGCGTCAAACATACTTGACCTCCTAGCCATTGGGGGGGGGGGGGTAATTGTGCGGTCAATCCCATTATTCGTTGGTAAAAGAGTAGCCCAAGAGTTGGCCGTGGGTGGTGATGACTAGCTGCATTCCCTCCAGTCTTACACTGCTAAATTAGGGACGGCCAGCAAAGATAGCCCTCGAGTAGCTTTGTGCGAAATTCCAAAACAAACAAACAAACAAACAAAAAGGAATAAAAAAAATAAATGTAAATGGAATTGTATTAATATAGAAACACGAATAACAATCATTGTTTTCACAGTGTTAATGGAATAATATGAAATTAAGTTTCCAAAAAACAAATATGAAATAAATAAAATAGTTTTAGAATAAATATTTAATAATTCAAAATTAACTTTAGAAAGAGATATTGCTTTATTAATTGTAAAAGTTTATTTATGGCAACACCGTTATGTCAAATCATTGGTCAAAATTGTGATTACCAAATAAGTTTCTAATGAAAATTATATACGTTAATGTTCGGGATTTTTTAAATTTGTGTTTAAGACTTATATTTGTGTATTGGCTTTTCTGATCCAGTAAAAATATAAAATGGTTTATAACAAACATAGTGTTTCTATTGTTACTGTTTTTAATATAGAATGAAAACAAAATATACCATGGAAACGATTTTAGTATAAAGTCAATATCAAAATATTTGTCTCTCTAACTTTATTCATTGTGAACTTATATTTATAATCTTAACAATATTAAACTTGCATCTGTAAAAATACTAAATAATCAATATTGAATCAAACATGTAGAAACACTCCATCTTTATTTAAAAAGTTTCAGATAGAATAACATATCTCATGTCCAAAAATCTTCGAATTTAACAAACACAAAATAAATGTTAAAATATATTTTTAAAAGATTCAAAATAATACATTTTTCGTAAATGAATGACAATAAGAAAAATTGTAAACCTTCTTTAATCTTTCAAGACCAACTATTCCTTAACATAACCAAAATTAACTAAACCTTATTATTTTCTTCATCGTAATTCACCAGCTTTCTGATCCTCACTTACGTATAACCAGAAATATAATATCAAATTAAAACATAATTTTATATATTAAATAAAAACGAAGGTTTCGAAAGACAAAACACTAATTTTTACATTGGAATGTTACTGCTATTTACAAGAATATCAAAGTTCTGGGGTCGAATTTTAATTGACACTGTCTTGAGAGAGTAATGATAACCTTTCCATGTCTTCCAGTTCACACCATTGGCGTAGCTCTCGTGTTCTCCGTTCAGATAAAGTCCATTTAAGTTAGAGGAATGACATTTTCCATACCACCATCCTCCTTTATATGACTCTGCACAACTACCAGAATTCGTGTCGTGGTCACTGTCCTTGGTGGAGAAGTTTAACCCATTGTGATACTGCAGACTGTCTCCTTCGTTAAATAAATAAAAGTTTCTTTTTTACTATGGTTTATTATTAAGATATCACACCATAAATTATGTATACCATTATATAAACAGTTACCACTGGTTATACAACGATAATCAACTAATACTTTAACAACCTCTTAACCTATGCTTTGAAATACAGTTTTGCAAAGAAAAAACAATAATGGTATGGATAATCTTATGTAGAGGGAAAACTAAAATCATCACTACATGAATGTAAAACAACAATGAAAAACAAATAAGGCTCCTTTCATCTCACTATAAAAAAACTTGGTGAGTGGCAAACCTGGTGAAACTACTTCAGAACACTGATTGTCAATTAGTAGAGCACCCAATGAGCAGTAATATGAAACTACCAGGAACTTAATCCATGAAAATTTGTATAAACACCCTTGTGAGGCACCACGATTTCACATTCTCATGAATAATACTTTCACTCAAAGCCTTGAGAACAAACGACATCATTATGGCATTTGTACTTTCATTGTACCTTAGTGTCCCTTTATCAACATATATAACAATTTTATGTTGATAACACAGTTTTCTCTTAGTTTTCATTACAATTGCTTTGAAGAGCTTCTAGATCAATAAAAATACGTCACAGTTTATTTATATATATATGAAAATAATTATATCTTCAGCACAAAGTAATAATCTTTGATTATTCGTATCGAAAACAAAATAAGAGCTGTAATAAAAAGAACAAAATATGTAAAGAGATACTAGTTGGATAGATTTTTAAAACGACTGTCGTTTGCTATGCTCCCTGTCAGTATAGGAGTAAGATTACGGTGTTACAATGCTAAAATCAGTGATTCGATT
>MU034040.1:3569-24999 GCA_011833715.1 Carcinoscorpius rotundicauda | reverse complement strand
ATATATTTTTTCTGCTTTTCGTATGAGTCTGTCTCAGATTACTGTTCATTAGCTATCTTTATTCAGGCTGTTAGTGGCTGTTGTGGACAGTTTGAGATGAATACGTTCTATTAATTTTTAACATTTGAAGTTGAGCACAAGCTGAACAATGTGTTATCTGTGCGCTGCTTCCTACGAATTACGAAACTCGGTTTATAGCGTTGAAAATTCACAGATCTTCTGCTGTGTTACAGGGGAGGGAGCACTCTATTAATTTCTCATATTTCTTCCAATTTAATTTTTGTTGTTCAATTTTTGCGTACGTTCTGGTTGTTTCAGAGAAAAAACTTCTAAAGCAGTAATTAACTGATGCTTACTGAACCTTGACAATTTCAGTGAGGTTTGAAAAATATTCTTCACTCATAATTCAATAACAGTAACCAATTGTTTCTCACTTTACAATCAACAAATGTTTCCACGTGACATAATCAATGCATCTTTTTCATAAAATGACAAGATTTCAGGACTAACTGAAAGTTTTACTTAATATAATTATAAATTTATTAAAAGTTGAAACATCATCTTGATTAGTTGGAATGATGTCAAACATTCAGTGTACGTCAGTATGAAATAAAAAATTTACAAATTTTCCCTTACATTTTATATCTTTTAAAACGACTTTAGGGTAATGCTGCCCTAATGTTGTACAATAACACTATTTTTTTATATACCTAATATTTCAACCGGAGAGACAACTGTACGTCGTCGAAATTACAATGCTAAAATCAGAGTTTGATTCCACTCTGAGGAAACAGCAGATGGCTCAGTTGGGGTATTATCATTAAAAGACATTTCGGTACGTAATTCGTTCTTACTTGCCATGTTGTACAAGTAAATAATTATAATTGTTTACTTTTACTTTCTCACCCTAAAGAGGTAGATGCATTATATTCAAATTTATTTTGAACAGTTAGCTAATATTCTGTAATTAACTTAATGTGTGTTAATTATAATTGATTTAAAATTTGTTTCTACCCTATTTAAAGTGCCTGAAAAAAATGCAATCTTAATATAAGCTTGATTCACACATATATTTTGCACATTGCAAGAGAAGCACTTCACAATCTATATAAATATAATAGTACTGTCTTTTGTATATCCGTGTAACAACTTATATACGAACGTATACTTCGTATGAATCAAATACAAGTGATATCTTAGATATTTGCCTCACCTCCTTTATTATCAGGCAAAAGCAATTAAATTTTAATATGGGAAAAGAGGTAGACAGTGATCATCTTCTTGTATGGTGTGTCTTTTATCTCGCTCCCCATAAAGATAAAACCTTTAAACAAGACAAATGCGAGTACAAAAATGCCAATGGGCTGGAATATCAAAGAGAATTAGAGAACATATTACCAGATAACATTAAGTATACAGCCAAAAATAAATCAGAAAATGACAGCTATGGTCAAAAAATTACGGAGTGCCTACTAAAAAACAACAACGTACACTACACCTGAGCAACAATATAAAACAATTAATAAAGCACGGAAACCAAACAAACAACGAATAAATTAGATAGAACAACGAAGACAATTAAGAAGACAGTTCATGGTAAAAAGAAAAGAGATAAAAAACTCAAATAAACAGTATCACAAATAAAATCAGAACTGAAATTAAATTGTTGAAATAAGAAAAATGGGATAAGTTCTGTTCCCAACTGAATGAAAAAACCGAACATGAGACGTTTTGGTCGCGTCTAAAAAGATTCACCAACAAAAACAACACAAAAATAACCAACCCAAGAACATAATAACATCTCAGCGCACACCAACAAAGCTCAGACAACAACTACAAAACTATTTCAAAACCCATAACAATCCAGACGGAAAAAAATATTTTCATAATACAGTAAACAATCATGTGACAAATAACACAGAGATATACGAACTATATTTCCCAGTAAATATCAATAGCAATAACACCAGTACCATAAATGACTAAAGTAATCTATTGCTCATCACAAAAGTCACCCTAATAGAACTCAAGCAAGCAGTTAAAAACTTAAAAAACAAATCCCCGGGATATGACAGCATACAAGCAATTCTCATCCAAATGGCACTCTGAAATTATTGAACCATGTGTTACCAATCTTTAATTTATCACTTCACTCTAGTTTCATCCCAGTTTCTTGATACCAAGCTAATATATTAATGTTCCATAACAAAGGTAAGCCAGTCAAAAAACCACACAGTTATCGACCAAAATTCTTGAACGAATAATAAGTAATGGACTCTCCACATTTTTTAAGATAACATCAAAATTACCTGAGGAACAAATCGGATTCAGAAAATTTATACAAACGACAGATGATTTAGTTAGATCAACTGAAACAATAATAAATAGCTTTAATAAAAAAGAATGCATTGTCCCTTGCTTCCTCGACATTGAGAAGGCATTTGACACTGTATGGCACAATGGTCTCCTGTTCCGTATGAGTGAAATGGGACTATCGCATATAATTATTCCCTGGCTCTCTAATTTTTTGGAAAAAAGACAATGTGGAGTAAAGTTAGATGGAACTTTCTTGGAGTACTTCACTCAAGAAGCTGGCGTCCCTCGAGGAGGGGTGGCTATTCATATTCTCTTCAAAATGTATATCAATAATATGCCACTTAAAGATCCAAATCATGAACACTTGTCACAGTTCGAAGATGATGTAGCAATCTGGAAAAGTGCTCCAACACCAGGAATAGAAGCCACAAACACACAACCACAACTAAACAGAATATGCAAATATTGTCAAAAACATAGCAAAAATACAACAAGCGATATTTTCAAAATCAACGAAACATTAAAATGCACAACCACAGATTTACATGAATGGAGCACTTTAACAGACTGCTACACTTGCAAAATTCCTAGGATTAACGTATGACTCCAAACGTACATGGACAAACCATGTAAATAATATAAAAACTAAAATTTGGCGAAGAACAAACTATGCTAGGAGTGTAACTAGTAAACTCATTGGAGCAACACCTGAAAATATCCTTAAAACATACAAAACATATATATATATAAGACCTGCAATAGATTATGCAGATCCAGCATGGATTAACCTAAGTAAAGAACAACTGAAAACCAAATAACAGTTATTACAAAATACACTTCTTAGGACTGCATATAAAGTACCAAGAATCACCTCTTCACAGCTTATGCCTAAATATTCAAACACACAAACAATAGCATATAGATTCCTAAATAGTACAATAAAATATTTTAATAAAAATTGGAAAAAAAATGAGCCTGACCCTCCTGGGTATAGACACATGTCTACCCAAATAACGAAAGAGATATGTTGCTGGTGGCGCCATCTAATGTGGTTGGTAAAACAGTAAAAATTATTGTCAAGACGTGTCGACTACTGTGATATTAAGTTAATTACAAGTGCTAGAACTCGTTAAACAGTTATCTCTTAATAAGAATTTTTCTTTTTAAATACAAACAAAGGGATATCAACACAATATCAGGTAATTGTACTTTTATTATTAACAGGTAGTTATTTGTTAACTAGTTTGTTATCGTTGGTATAACGTGTTATTAACAAGTAACGTTCTGAATGAGAATGTTTACATACTTGTGATATTTTCATTTAAAAAAGTAGAAAATTGCATAAATAAATCTGAGCTGATCAAGTGGTTAAGACACTGAACTCGTAATCTGAGGTTATAATCACCTTTCCTCCGTGGGGGCATAATGAGGGTTCTGTACTTACCCAGAGTCACTTACCTTTTCATATTACCCTATCAGAACCATGTTTATTTTTGTACAGCTTTAAGAAAAGCAGTTGTATATATGTTGCTTTGTTTGGAATGTCAGTTGTCTTGTTCATTTGGTTACATATTTGGCATGTATTTAATATAGAATAAAATCTTTCATTACATAGTATACAGTCAAAACACATGTAAAACACAAACCATCATAGACCCAATTACAGCGACACCACTGGATTCGTATTTGAATTTTCTTTGCGGTGAAACACGAAATTATAGTTCCGGAATGAATAAACTGAGTCGTTCTTGTATTCTGATTAACTAGAAGCTTGATAACGAGGAATCCGCGTTTAGAAACAAAGTCAGAAGAGAGCTTGAATTGATAACAAGATAAACTTTATTACGAGTAACACATGTATAACTTTTGTATTTAAAAGTTAGTGTGGTAAACAAATCGTACAAAATGTATTAAAGATACAATAAATGTGTATTTTTCTTCTCAGCTGTTTCCAGTAATTATAACAGAAAAGATTACGAGGACATTTAAGGAATTACGTTTGCACTGGAAAGTATCCACTCACGACTTTATGATAAAAGATTAATTATAATAAAACTAAACAAGTTTCCTTGTAAAACTTACACGACAATAATGCATTACGATTTGGATTTGATTTTTCGAGTGGTGACCAACGAAGAAATTTGTTATAAATATATCACAAGTACTGTTGGGTTTTAAATAAATAAACGGACCAAAGACAGTTAAATACACAATTCCATGTAAAGTGACGCTAAAGTTCATACTCCCAGTGATACAATGGTATGTTTGCGTATTTACAACGTTAGAATCCAGGTTTTGATACCCGTAGTGGGAAGAGCACAGAAAGCTACTTGTATGCCTATGTTTTTACTTACAAACAAAAGTAAAAAAATATTGAGATAAAAATTTTAGAGAAACGTTGTGGAATTGAAAATAACACAATAAACTATCAGTGCAATGCAGTAACCGGTATCGAAACTAATTACCCAATACTATGTGAAGTAATTTATAATAAAGTTTTAATACAAATTGACAAAACAGTACTAAACTCAAAAGGAAATTAGTTTCGACTTTTCACATAATCCTATAACATGACCACGTGTAAATAAAAGTATTATTTTTGGTTTTCTTTTGGAGCTGTGTGTGAATGCCTCCTGGTGGTAGCTCGTGCTATTTCTGCATCTCGGTTCTAAATATTTCGTTCTGACATTTAGGTTGATCGAAAAGCTTCTTTCTATCGTCGGTTTCATGACACGACGTGAACCTTCAAAAGAATTAAGTACGAGATGAAGCGAAATCCAAACCTTTGACCACATCTGATTTTAAACCAGAACATCTATCTTGGTGATAACATTCCACATGACCTCTTTTCTCAAACTTTTGCTTTTGAAATAAACAAGTTACTATTCCTTGAATTAGATATGACGTCAGAGAGTGTTCAATTTAAAGTGACTTTCACAAGTGTTGAAGCCTGGCAACCACTGGTTTAACGAACTTAACATAATTTTTGTTTGGATATAAGTTTTAGTTTTGGGTATTAACCTGGCTGATTCCAGTACAAAGGACATCAAAATAAATATGAGAAAAACATCAAGTAAGACAAACAAGAATCATACACGACCAAAAATAGGAAGCATACAAAACACAAAGAACACTTTTGTTGACCAACACCCAGATCAAAATAAACCATCACAAAGCAATAACCTACAACACGTACTCGTGGACAAGCAACAAAAACACTCACTCAAACTCACGGAACACCCAAACAATAGAAAAACACACAATACACAAACGCTGACAACAGTAAGATGAAACTATAACTAAAATAACAGAAGCAGCGAAATACATTTTCTCTGAATTTCTAATACAAAACAGAAACCAATAACGCTAAAAGAACACTCGAGGGCTAATAAAAACTTTTTATTACGTGATCTGCATTCCCCAACTTTACAAACTTTTTATCTTGTGTGCAAGATTTGCATTAGGGGTCATAATTTTTCTGTTTCACCTCAGTTTCCCATCACAGAGAACTTTATTTTTATCCACTCGAATGTACAGAAAACTGAGCAGGTGAATTTATTACAGTCTATAGTAGAGCAAAATAAAGGTGAAGAAGTTACACACAGTTTCAATGTTTATGGAATATCTGGAAAATTTTTTGTCTTTAGACAAGAAGAAAACAATAAGAATTCAACAGAGATTGCTATACAAGACTGCAAATGACCCATAGCTATCATGTTCTGACATCCTTACCAACTACTGACACCCCAAGTGAGCACTGGGGCCACAGGTAATCTGCTATTGTATATAATGATTCAATTGCAGTCTAGCTTAATACAACCGATTTTGTCTGTTAACATTCTAATACACCATGTGCCTATGCTATTATGTAGGGATAATATAAATGCCATCCATACAATCTTGTTTGCAATGTTTTTGAAGATTAATATTAACCATTTCTACAATTATTTTCTTTTTAATTTTTTTTTCTTTAGTTGTTTCCTTGTTTTTTAATGCAATGATTCAATAGACATAGGAAGGTTGTGTTTATAACTAGATTCTAAATACAATGAGGTTCCAACTTCAATATTTTATTGTTATTCTATTATTGGGTAGAAATTCCAGTTTTATGCTGTACTTAAGCTCTTTAAAGGAACACCATTTTTCTGTAAGAAAGCTAACACCAAGGGGTAATTATTGTTGTTTGTTTGTTTTTGAATTTTGTGCAGTGTAAGACTAGAAGGAAGGCAGCTAGTCATCACCACCCACCACCAATGCTTGGGCTACTCTTTTACCAATGAATCATGGGATTAACTATCATGTTATAACATTATAACACCCCTACAGCTGAAAGGGTGAGCATGTTTGGTGCAACCAGTATTCAAACCTGCAACCCTCAGATAACGAGTCAAACACCTTAACCCACCTGGCCATGCTGGGCCAAGGGGTAATGATAACACTGTTCACATTAACATTATGAATTATTTTTTAATCACTTGCTTGTTTGTTTATAGTTACATACAATGATACATAAAGGGCTATCTGTGCTCTGCCCACAATGAGTATCAAAATCCTGTTTCTAGCATCATAAGTCCACAACCACACCACTGTGCCTCACAGGACTTTTGATTACTACTATTTAATAACACTTCTGAAAGTGAACACTTGGAATTATGCTACCTCAATAAAACTGATTTACACCCTTATTTTGGTTTTTGAGCTATCATGTAATATAAAATAGAAGAAG
This sequence comes from Carcinoscorpius rotundicauda, assembly GCA_011833715.1. NCBI lineage: Eukaryota > Metazoa > Arthropoda > Merostomata > Xiphosura > Limulidae > Carcinoscorpius > Carcinoscorpius rotundicauda. The sequence goes on along the minus strand of MU034040.1, from coordinate 17,957 downwards.
CAGAAAGAACAAGAAGAAATTCAAACTTTTTGCTCATATATTTACAGATATTTTCAAAACTTGTGATTCAGTCATTACACAAATAACGTTAAAAAAGGAAACGCTACATATAAATTTTCCTTTCACTTTTTTCAGTTAACGTGCACCAGTATCAAGGCAATGTGAGGATGCACACAACCAGTTTTTTATTTGAAGGGGTATTTTTAAAATGGTCATTTGGGCTTTAGGCCTGTCAGTTGCTAACATCATTAAGGCTATCAATATGGATGTGTGTAGCTGTAATAATGAAGTTATCAGCATTTGATCGGTTGTTGTGTGGCTGTGCAGGGGCACTGCTATACATCATTTTAAGTTCTAATGACACATTGAGCTAACTCTCATCCTGACCACTATCCATTTCCCTGTTATATATGTCATTAAGTAAATGTTAGGGATACACTTATTTGACTACTTATCCAAATTGGCACAAACAATAAATTAGTGTAAGTCAAAATAAAGATATAAAGAATTAACTTAGATTACCCACATAGGTAGGATTATCTGGATATTAAGAAATCTGTCCTGACTGGGGCTTAAATCCATGATGCTTACTTAAAATAATACTCTATAACAGTGTTCTATTATCTAAGCTATCAGGCTTCAAGTCTCAAATAGCATACTTCTAACCTAACTATAATACCAATATACAAAGAATTTTCAAAAATCTCATGTGTGCAATTTTTCATCCATTAGTTATGTTCAGTTGCAACTTGCAACAAATAACTACAACTATTAGAAAGGTCTAAACTAATTTTTATCGTACAAAATTACTTTAGGTTCTGTTCATTTTCAAAATACTTTGAGAAGAAATCTTAAATAATACCTGTTACGAATGTAACTTCTGCAAATGTTTTTACTTTCAAAATATCATTTGGTTTGATATTTTTCATGCAATAAAAGTTTGCCAAACCTTTTATTTTTCAAAACTTTTTTTGTATACAGTCTGAATTGGTCCCTTTCAAGACAGAGTTTCAGTCAATAAACTTCTATTTCTAGAAACATTTATGAAAATGTTTCATTTAATACTATTTCTGAAGGTCTGGATTAACTTATAGGCTTCAAAGATCAACAAACACATACTGCTTACAAAAGGTTCTGAGTATTGTTGCTTGCATTCAGATATGAATGCAAAATTATGCAGATATTAGAAATTTCTTGCAGACTAAAAAAAAACATTTACTTTTACTTTTTTTCAGTTAATGTGCACCAGTATCAAGGCAATGTGAGGATGCACACTTAGAATATACATATACATATATTGCTCTTTGCACATACCACTTCCAGAAGGGTCAGGAATACGATCTGGCTTGATACCTTTGAGGATACAAATTGCTTCCATGACTAGCTTAACCCCTGCAGGAGGACTATTCATAGTTTTCACAATAGTAACATCCAAAAAATAAAATAAATTTAAAAGGAATATAAAATCGAAGATAAGAGATCGTATTCAACATTACTATGATATGATCAAAAATATGTAAAAAAAAAATTACAGAAAATAAATAGATTTTGTAAAATAAACAAAATAATATATTAACATATATTAACTTTAATACCATATAATAGTTTTTTGAAAACAAAATAAAATATGTACGAATAATTCTCTATAATTAACACTAATTAAAAGTAAGAGTACTTAAAATCAAGAGTTCAGATGAAATACATGTATAAAACAATTAAAATGTAGAATCTGTTGTATTCATAACACAAATAGAAATACTGACAAATGGTTAGATAATATTAAATCTACATATAATAATATATCAGAACTTAATATGAATATGTTATAACAAAGTAACTGAATAGGCAAAATATTCAAGAAACACTTACAGCTGGAGTTAAAGTGTTGAGTGCTCCAAAGCAGCTTCTAATACTGGCACAGTTTCTGCTAAGTCAGTATCACATTCATTTTTAATGGCCTGAGCAGCTTCAGCCTGCTCATTGGCAATAGCCTCATCAACTTTAACAATCAACTTCTGCTGATTCTTTCGCGACCACAATCATGATCTCATCAACTTGTTGACTAGCAATTACCAGTTGTGGTTGGAGTTCAGTAAGTTCAGTCTGCATTAGAGATACCTGGCTAGCAGCACGAGCCAGTTTCTCTAGTCCAACCTCGTAATGTTGTTTTTGTTTCATCACAATCCTAAAGCATACATTAGTTTACTAAGACTTTAAATCTATGATACATTATTTGATTTAACTAATTTTTATGTCAACATTTAAAACATCAGATCATATTAAATAATTGGTGTTGCTGAAACTTGTGCAAATAAATAATCATTACTTACACTATTTCACCAGTTTTTGTAACTTCAAGTTGTCATAAAAGCCTGTCACATACTAGGTTTAATATTAACAATATTTTAATTCCAAAACAAACACAATGAAAAGTCTATGCATTCTGTGTATGTTCCTTATAATCAGACAGATAAGCAAAAATAACAAGATGGCAAACAACAATTTATAACCATAACAAAATTCTTTATTTTGGAATATACTACAAATTTTGACAGAATACTAGGACTCCCCTCTTCTGGTATGATCTCTAGCTAAGCAATATAGGGTTCATAAATAAGCACAGAAATTAAAACCACATGGATTTAATGTAACAAAAATTATGTCACGTGGTGAGAGGTTTATAGACAAAGATAAATGCTGGTGAAATGTAAAAGTGGTAAATAAATTTTGCCAAATTTGTTTGTTTGTTTTTTAATTTCATGCAAAGCTACACAAGGGCTATCTGCACTAGCCATCCCTTATTTAGCAGTGTAAGAATAGAGGGAAGGTAGCTAGTCAGCACCACCCACTGCCAACTCTTGGGTTACTCTTTTACCAACAAATAGTGGGATTGATTGCCACATTATAACACCCTCTCAACTGAAAGTGCAAGCATGATTTGGTGCAATGCAGTTTCAAACCCCCAAGACTCCGATTATGAGTTTTTACCCACCTGGTTATGCTGGGTCATTTTGCCAAATAAAATTGATGCTGCTCAAACCATTATCAGTGTTCAATGAAAGGGTCTCTTGCCTTTTAGGTTGGTGTAGAAGAAAAATTTTGTCTGAAAGTATTTTGCGTGACCTGATACAAACTGATGACATATCCAAACACATGTATGGAGCTCACTTTTGTGCATGTGATCTTACTGACTTTGGTCCTTATTTCAAATAAAATTTTACTGGATATTTCTTCTCATGTTCGCATGAAAATCTGCATTCGTTTTACTCTTGTTTTTTAGTACTGGTTATTTAAAATTAGATCGTTAATGTTAAGTGAAGGTTTGAATAGAGTTTGTATTCAAAGCATTGTATATCAATGTTCAAGTTATTAAATAGATTGGTAATCTCATTAGCAATGTTTGGCACAAAAGAAAATGAAGTAACTTTGATATGCTTTACACCATTGATAGGGGAAATGTTAGTTTCTTATGGGTTTGGAGTTTAATAAAAGCTCTATCTATGATAATGGTATTCAAACCTCTAGATAGTGCTAGATTCCTTAAATAGTTCCAGTGAATTTGTATGTCTTCTTTGTGGATACAAAGTTGTAGAGCATAGTTTGCATAGGCAAAGTAGAAGGATTTTTATTTGACAGATGTTGATTAGATCTTATGTGTGATGGTAAAGTAGCAGCACAAGGTTTCTTGTAGAGATAGTCGCTTTATTGTTTTCTCCTTTCATGTTACTACCCAATAAAAAAGTAAGACAGCTGTTAGATTCTACTTCATGTGTGAAAATTAAGACACTAAATCTTAAGGCATTTTAATGAAGTTAGATCTTTCTCATGCCACAATATACTAAAAATACTGTCAAAATATCTTAAGAGACAGACTTTCTTAATTGTCCAATTTAATGCCACCAGTGTTCTGGAGCAAATTTCTCTGAGTATGAATCTTATACAAACATATAATAATGATTGATGATGGATAAAGCTTGTTGAATGTGTGTTACATTTTTCCATCAAAACATAAAAATACACAATGAGTAATTATAAAGATTAAAGTCCAAAATCGATATGGGAAGAACACAATTTGATTTGATCATACCCCAAACACAGAGTACCAAGAGATATTTTGGGTATGTCCATTTGGAGTATGTAATGGAATTATTACACAAATATTGTAATAAAATCTATACATATATTAAGTGTAGATACTCCTATTATGCCATTTAGTTATGTTGTTACACACAACAGTAAAGATATCTGTTGTTATCGTTAATTAAAAGGATCAGCGTAAGTTATATTTTTCAATAGAAGTCACTGAAAATGAAATTGCATGAACTCCTTTATATATGTGCTTTGCAATTCGTAGTATAATGCTATATTAGAATAAAATCTAACTTTTGTAATCTGTGAAAGTAGTGTAATACAAAATAACTATTCTCAGATATGTAAAGGAGATCACATTAATTTCTACACCTATATCTGCTAATATACAGAGGTAGTATGCATTTTGGAAATGGGTTTTATCTTTGTGATATTAAAATGAATGGTAAACAAAGTTGGCACGTGAAATACTATAACAAAATAAAGGACAGCAGAAGGGAGACCTTCTTACAACTTGTTTGGTTTTTGTCTTTTTATTATAGGTTCAAAATAATCTGGTAAAGAGAACACGTGAAAAACAGTAGTCATCTTCATCAAGATTATTATTACTCTGCTAATATTATATCAGCAGTTATAAGAAATTTTTAGATTTTAAGTGCTAACAAAAAGGAAAAGTCTATTCACTTGTCTTTTTCTTAGGTAATTGTCTCCTTTTGAGATAACTGCTTAGTATGTGATGTTGTAGATACAAAAAACTGAACTAATATCAACAACAAATACATTTACCAGAGTCATTAGAGATAATAAAAGGCAGATCAAGTGACATTTGAAATGAGTTAAAACAATTATTCAGTTTACAGAACTGTTTTATACCTACCTTCTCTTCTTCTTCAGTAAGGACTTAAAAGTAGAAATAAGTTCCAGGTAGGAAATAGGTGTGACAAAATTGTATCTTTGTAATTCACTTAGAAACATGACAGACAGAGCTTCAGTGGTGTTGTGATATTTTCACAATTACTATTACACTATAATAGTAATAATTATTATATTATCTTAATATAATAAAACTGTGTAAAATGTAATTTTATTGGTAAACAGATGTTGCAAAATTCCTGTGGAGGCCACAACACATCTACAGCAGCAAAACACGACCATCCCACTCTCAACTGAATAGTTATAGCTTACTCTATTTGTGGAACCCATTCAGGAGGGTGCTTCCATGGTCAGCCACCCCAGAAGATAATTAGTAATGCTATAAGTAAGGACTTACTCAACTGGAAAAAGGGCGAGAATGCATTGAAGAGTCTTCAAGAACATTAACACTAGAAACAGCTGTTAAATAACGAGCAGTGACTGGTTCACTCAAATAAACATTATAACATTAGGAAATGACATCAATGGGAAGGTAGGATAAGGTCTCTCAATCAAAATGGGCAAACTGTATTTGCAATAAATCAATTCTAGTTGGTATGGAATATGTAACAGGATGCCATGTCAATCAGTAAGGTAACAGATCAACTCCACAATATTATAAATGGAATAAGATGGTCACATCATCTTGTAACGAGATGGATCATCACCTATAAGGAGGCCACATCCAGCAGTGAGAAGACATATGAAATTCCTGTGGAGGCCACAACACATCTACAGCAGCAAAACACGACCATCTGACCCTCAACTGAATAGTTATAGCTTACTTTATTTGTGGAACCCATTCAGGAGGGTGCTTCCATGGTCAACCACCCCAGAAGATAAAATCTGGAAAGTGGTAAGGACTTACTCAACTGGAAAGAGGGTGAGAATGCATTGAAGAGTCTTCAAGAACATTAACACTGGAAACAGAACAATGGGAGATCACAAATCAGTATTTTGAAAAAAAGACCATACTGAGTTGCAGGGATGAGCAGCTATCCCCTTGTATCTCACCTAAGCAGTCCAGAATAGACATATTTTTCAAGCAATTATCAAGAGGTAGATAATCTGCTGGTGATCTTGTGAAAGACCCCATCTCTATGGTGAACATGTGGAGCATAGATGATAGATTGAGAGTCTGTGTGGACAGTGCTGCTGTGAAATTAAAGAATACCTGGTCAGGCACCACTTACCACAGAGTGGTATCAGTGTAATAAAAGAGAAAAAGAACAAATTAAAGCAATAATCCATGAGGCATCACTAGATATTTGGATGCCTTCAATAATTATTTTAATAAACAGGAAGTAACGAAGTATAAAACATATGTGTATGAAGCAATAATGTTTACAGAATAACAACAGCAAGGAGACACACCAAGTTTATAGCTAGTTTAAGAAGAACTGATGCAATCAGGGACAACAGAGGAGTTCTTTAAAACAGAGAATCACAGAAAGCTGCTGAATAACATCTGCTGTTTGTTTAGAGAGAAACAAATAGACACTATCAATATTAAAAGGAGTTATTCAAGCTGTAAACTGTCCGTTGTATGTTTGAGTTGAAGTGAATTGACACTATCAAGATTAAAAGGGGTTAAGCAAACTTGGATGTTGAAACCAAGTAGAACCTTGGATATTGGGCTGATGCTACAATATGGGCTATTGTTTTTAAGAGAATGATTAACTAACAAACTTAGAAGTTTGTAAACAAGAAAGAAACCTTTTCCATTTGGTAACACATTAGTACAAACTATTAGTAACTAACAAGTTTAAGAAATCACAAACAGGAAGTCAGATGAAACCACGGTACTTATGATTAAGTTGATAATTCTCCCCTCAGCTGGTATAAAAGATCCTAGAACAGATGCTAAATCGTTCAAAATCTAACAAGCAATCTCACATGATTGACATCATTATCTCGAAGGCTCACATCTCAGATCTCATCTTTGTCAGAAGAAGAAGGGAGAAAATTCAAGAAGGAATCGAGGAACAAGTTTAGAATATGTCTCTTGCTATCAGTAAAAACCTGGCCATTTCGTGCCCAAGCTCTTTTTTAGTAATTTTCATGTCCCTTGAATAAACAAATGAGCTAATGAATTATTATTTGTAAGTAGTGCTATAATTGCATCACATCTAAAACAACTACTAATTAAATCTTCACAACTAATATTGAATATATTTTTATTCAGGTATGTCTACACAATTCTACACTTCTATTCAGTTTTTATATGTAGTTAATCATATGCATGTAACTGAGTAATGCACAGTGAGAAATATACACTGATCCTTTTTGAACATGTAATGGTTTTTTTATTGCCATCTGTGTTCTCATGTCTTGAGTTAACATGTAAACATTCTCATATGTACTTCTAGTTAAGAGGCCTATTCAAACAATTAATATAGAAATGTTTATAACTGGCTTGGAATGACTTAGAATTGGATGTAAATTATTGGGTGATGTAGAGTTGTAGAATACTTTAGAAAGACTTGACCTGAGTATAAAAGTTGGTTAATTGTATAGTTATGTGTCTTGATTTTGATTCTCTTGTCTATTTCTTTTGCTTTCCAGTTGTAGTGTTTCTGCCATGATCCCAGAAACGAGGCTATAATTATATATATTTGAAGTTGGTGAGCTAGTAGTTTGGTACACGAATATTGAGATGTTAATAAATAGTTTTATGTTGCTAAAATTGCTTGCATTTACATCTTTGTTGTCTGTGTTAAATCAATTAGCTATTTTTATTTATTTTTTTCAGGGTAAACAACAAAAGCACTTTAAAAAAAAATACAAAAATCATCCAAAAACTTTTGTCCATCCACCAGTAGAAAAATACTCCTTGAAAAAAATAAAAAGTATATTTAAACAGTTATTCATAAATATTTTTGAATAATAGATATTTTCATCACATCAAGTAACCATTAATACCACTGTTTTTCATCTGTTACATGTTACATAACATTTCATTATATAATACAATATGGTCTCAATTGTTTAGTTACATTAATATTAGAAAATACTGTTAATTAATTTTTGTTCTTCTAAGCCAAGGTACAGAATTTTATTCATAATTAATAATCTAAAATACTTTAGGTGTTTGCATAGCATGAAATACAGTCACAATTAATTATCTGTTATTATTTTTCAGCAAACTGGTTATTTGTGTAGTTGAGATTTGTTGACTTTTTTTTTTAATTACTTCCAGTGCGACAGACTAGTTTTGCTGAATTTACAGCTTTATAATGCTGCTTGAAATAGTACACTCAATGAATAAACCAAGTCTGAGTATATGGTCAGTAAAGGACAATACATCAAAACCATGAACTGCTTATATTCCACCACTATTTGAAGCCTGTTTTGATTTTTTCCAAGTAGAACTGATGAAGCTTTAAATTCATCTAAATTATATTAATACTATGCTGTAATGAAAGCTGAAAACCAAAAATAGATTAGGCTTCTACATTATTTTTTCTTCACAAAATTCATGTTTTGGTGAGGAAACAAATTAACAATTAGAAACTGTAAATTGTTGTATTTATCACAATATAAATTTTATTAGTTATTAAGTTATTAATCTCACTTTTAGTATCGAAATATACCTTATTTCTCTGAGTTAATTCCAAAGAATTGTCTTTGGTAATCTGTTATTTAAAATGCCCTCTGCCTCACTTAACCATGTTTGTGGGAGGCATAGAATTGGCTTATGATAGCATAGCTGGATCACACACGATACTCATAATAAGTTCTGTTATTTCAGATTATCTCATTGCCATGTTACTTTAATTACATTAAAGTTGCAGTGTCAGGGTAAAGAAATCAGATTTCACAAGTTACTTTTCATTGTTTATGAATATTATATACAGACTTGCTCATACTGATGTCATAATTATGGAGGTAGTCAGTGATACAGTATCAGTATAATTCTCTAGATAGGTGATATATGTACTTCCGTTTATGATTTGTAGTCCTCTGTATAACTTGTATTAGGTTTTGATGTTGGATTGTTGTACATCTGTTAGTACTTGTTCATAACCATATTCACATTTAGTATACTGATAAAACGAAAAATTATCAGTTTTACATTTTTTCTAAAGAACAAAATAAACAATTTTTCTTTATGTCTAGTTTTATTAAACAGATTTTTTTAATGTTAAAAATTATGTGCATATTTTAAAATTAATTTTTACATTAATGAATATTATTTTGTATTGTTAGCTTAGTGCATGTACTTCTAGTTATTTTATTTTTTACAGGTGATGCTTCATTAATTTATGAGTTCATTTTTTAGCTTTGACCTACAGGGTTAACAGATTTTTGATCAAGCATTTTTCATAATGCTTGTTAGACTCCGATTCAGTGGTTAATATCACCATAGAAAACAACTTAATAATTAACATCAAAATAAATTATACACAAGTATAAGACACACATGAACTTTGAAAACTCCCAGTAATGTAGACTGACGTTCCAGTGCCTGTGGGACCAATAAGTAGTATTGTTGTTTCATGAGATACTAGCAATGACAGCATAAATGTATAACAAACAGTCTCAATAGTAGGAATAATGACTTGATAAACTTGTGCTTCACGAGAAATAGGTAGCACTTCATCCAGTTGATCCTGCCACCTCATCCATTTCCCATTCTCACCAGCCTGGTAAAAAAGGATTTTTTAAAAAAACATCTACAAAGAAGTAAAACAAAAAAGGATAATACTTTTATGGAAAAAGTAACTCTTCACTTTGCTAATTACATAATTTAAATTTAAATTATTTCTGTATCCCTTGCTAATTTGCTTAGGTTTATGATTTTTTATTAGTTGCATCCAGTTTAAATTATCTATTTTCCTGCTAAAGCTTAAACAATGTACCTGCAGAACACACTATGACATAAAACTAGGTTACTGTGTGTTTGTGTTGGATATGAAACAACAATATGACTTCAAGAAGACACAGTTTGATCTTCTTTATCATAATTCCAAATTGGTGAACAAAACTGAAATAAATATGTTTTGAAGAATATATTTGGTTTGAGTAGTTAATCATAAAATTAAACCTGTAAAATTTAAGAAGAAACATTGTAACATAATGTGAAAATAATTTTGGATAGACAATATTCTGTACAAAAACTAAAACCACATTAGCAAGTTCAAGTTAATTCACGAGTAAGTTAAATTTACCTTGTATTTCCTGATTTAATTTACTGAAGGGTTTCTTGAATTTTATTTGCTAGTTGCATACTTCTGACAGAAACCTCAGCCAGATGTCATATTTGTTGAATTTTATGGAAAACTAATACTTGTGATAGCTGTCCTTAATTTTGAAGGAATAGATTAGAGGGAAGATAGCTGGTCAATGCTATCCCCAGCAAAATGTGACTGGTTGAATTTGACCATCACTTTTATGGTACACCTATAGTCCTAATATGCAGAGTATGATTTTACTTTGGCAGTAACAGAGCACAAACAACAGAACCTCTGATCAGAATATGACACCTTAACCACTTGGTTGTGCTCATGTCACTACAGTCAAAAGCCCTACTTTAATAAAAAAAAAATATACAGTTAGAAAACAATAGCAAGTATAACTAAAGTTAATTTTAATCACAATTTAAATAATGTGTAAATGCTTTTTCAGATTAACTTATAAATCATATTATCTGTTTAATTTTACTAATTCTTACTAATTTATTGTAAGTTGGAAAACGTCAGTTTTCAGAAATTTAAAAGTATATGGCATAATTTCACATATTTGATGAAGTTTGTCATTTTGCATCCACAATGATAACTGATAATCAAAGCAATACAAGTCTTCAGTCACTATCTTAATTAAAAATGAGTCATAAATTTAAATTAAGAATGAAAAATGTTCAAGTTGTTACCTTTCTGTCAAATTTGTAACTGAACACTGTGTGTTTTGAGGGTATTGGCTGCTTTAAATGAAATGGAATATTTTTATTGCTGTCAACTACCATCTCTTGGACTTCTTTAGACAAAACCCCCTATGAGAAAAATCATTTATTACTTTAGTATATCTACTGGTTAATGTTCTGTGGCTTCAACTGTTATGACACATGCTGGAAAGTATTTCCAACATATTTAAAGAGCCAACACGTTGTGTCTAAAATCCTATGGTACCTTAATGTTTTTAAATGTATCAGATGATTTAAGACATGAGAGAAAGATCTAGTATCTCTTATATCAGACATTGCTGGAATAAGGTAATGTCATTAAATGCAAAATAATCTAGTATTGGATAGTTCAGTTATCCTAGCAGATGGGTAAGTAGTCAAACTAATCTAAGATGTACATAAATGAGATATTTTGATATTTCTGGTAACACTGGATTACTTTAATTATAAAACATATATTTCAAACACAAAATAACTGATGCTGAACAACTGAGAATATGTAAGAATAGTGGCCAAGTTGTCAGTTCATAAATGTATCTTAACTGACTCCACTGTAGTCTTATTAACATCTGCAATTTACTTATTTGAAATTAAAATTATAATTTTTCTCTGCTGAAAATGTTTTTCTGACAGGTACTTACTTCCACTCCTTTACGTAACTATTTTCATTCAGTGCTGCCTCTATTTGCAAAAAGTTGCTCACATGTTGTTCCTACCCACCCTTCAATTCACATGGTTTAACTGATTATTACATCCAAGTTATTGTGCAAAAAAATCTCCATCAATAGTAATGCTGTACACCCACACGACTCCCATTATACTATTTTACCTATCACTTTGAGTTTAGGCAGAAATTTAAGCATTGCTCAACAGTGAGGAAGAAAGGTGGAATGTGTGAGTGAAAGTAAGTACTTGTCAGAAATACATTTTCAGTGTAGGAGATTTATAACTGCTCTTTCACTGCTAAATTATAAAACTGAAAATTTGTATGTACCCCTGAATAGACTTAATTAACCTCCATACCAATTTTTTAGTGAAGATCCATCTACATTCTGAGAAGTAGTTGCATGATTATACAACAGACAGTACTATTATATTTATCTCAAGAGTTTCAGAATTTGTGACTCATGTAATATTTGTTTTATTAATGATGAAATATTATCTCACATGATATAAGAATGTATAATCTGGTCATCTAGTAACTACTAAACCGAATCTTCACTAGTTTGTTAATTTTTTGGGAAGAAACTGCTTTGTTAATTGTAATGTTTTTAAAATTTTTGAACAATTTAAGAATTTGCTGCTTTCTGATAGTTGATACAAATAACACTATGTCACACAATTTTTTTTCCTGGATAGTATATGCTATTTATTAATTGCTTACGTTGTGAAAGTACAGAAAATGGCCAATATTTCCTTCAAACTTTGCTTTTGATACCTTGATAATAAAATTTAGAAACAACCTATTTATGATGTGAAAACAGTCAAATTTGCACATTTTCATTAACATAAGGTCTGAATAAAACAACATGTGAATCAAAGTGTACATGTATTTATATTAAAGTTGTAGACAAATGAACAAAATGTTTATAAGTGAGTAAAATAAAAAAATATAAGTAAAAAACATTTAAATCTTAAAAGGTCTAAAATTTGTATTATATAAAATCTTACTATTTAAACAAGCAAAAATTGACCGCCTTACTTTCTAGAGTCTCTTCACAGTGTTCGCAGGTAACACGAGATGACTAGGATTTGTCTTGATCCCCGACAGGCATGACGAAATATGCTTTGTAGGCCTTACACAATGAGCAGATGCTGTCACGAATTCTTTTTCACTCTTGTCTTGATAAATTGGCCACATACATAACAGAATGCATCTGAAGAAGATGGCCTGGCATGGCCGAGCGCGTTAAGGCGTGCACTCGTAATCCGAGGGTCGCGGGTTCACGCCCGAGTCGCCCTAAACATGCTCGCCCTCCCAGCCGTGAGGGCGTATAAAGTGACGGTCAATCCCACTATTCGTTGATAAAACAGTAACCCAAGAGTTGGCGGTTGGTGGTGATGACTAGCTGCCTTCCCTCTAGTCTTACACTGCTAAATTAGGGACGGCTAGCACAGATAGCCCTCGAGTAGCTTTGTGCGAAATTCCAAAACAAACAAACAACACTCAGGTAGCTAAAAATAAACTGAAGTGTGAGTGGTGAACTCCTGTATATATATTATTATGGAAAGCTCTAAAAAATTCTAAAAGGCTCTTCAAGATTCTCGTAAATCCTACAACTTTCTAGAAAATTCTTGCTTGTTCTACAACATTCTAGAATGTTCTTAAAAATTCTTGTAAGTTTGAGAAAATTCTCTATTAGCTACTCAGCACTGAATCTACCTTGAATGTTTTGGAAATTTGGTAAATTTAAAAATTTCGTTACCAAGTCACAAGAGCAAAGTTTAAAGAGAAAGTTAGACCTGTTTCATTTACTATAGGCATAAGCAATTGGAAAAGTGCAGTTTCTGCCCAGTTGCAAGAAAAAGTAAACATTTTCTTACATAGTGTATTGGTTTTCTAAATAAAGTGTAATATCGTAGAGCATAAAATTTATACACATTATAAAACATTTCAGGTATGAAATGAGAAACATGTTTGTTTGTTTTTTTTTTGGAATTTCGCACAAAGCTACTCGAGGGCTATCTGTGCTAGCCGTCCCTAATTTAATAGTGTAAGACTAGAGGGAAGGCAGCTAGTCATCACCACCCACCGCCAACTCTTGGGCTACTCTTTAACAACGAAAAGTGGGATTGACCGTTACATTATACACCCCCACGGCTGGGAGGGCGAGCATGTTTGTCACGACTCGGGCGCGAACCCGCAACCCTCAGATCACAAAGCGCACGTCTTAACGCGCTAGGCCATGCCAGGCCCAATGAGAAACATAAGGGCCATCGCTCACGTTGTTTTCTTAATACGAAGCTAAACAATGGGGTATCTGAATTTTAATTATCGCAGAGAACCTAAACTAGATATTAGCGATTAAAGTCACTGAAGTGGATATCTCTCTGGGAAAAGAGAAAGGACTGTTGTATTTGTGCAGCATAAGTAGTCTTCAGTTTTATTAAAGAGTAAAAATAGAACATTTTCACTTCCACTTATTAATCACGTGTAAGAAAATAGGAGGAGATTCATAAGTGGAACAGCATGTGTGATATATTGTTTGTTACAGAAGTCCTTTCTGCTGCGCTCTCTGCTAGTACAACGGTAAGTCTACGGGTTCACAACGCTAAAATCAGGGCTTCGATTCCACTCGATGAGCTCAGCGGATAGCCAGATGTGGCTCTGCAATAAGAAAACACACACACTCCTTCTGCTGCATATATTTGTAAATATATATGTGTAATATCAACATTTAACGAAAAGTAAACTTATATTGTTAGAAAAATTATACATATTTGCGGTACATTGAAACCAACTACAACAGTAATCAAATAATTTA
>VWRL01001695.1:0-24945 GCA_011833715.1 Carcinoscorpius rotundicauda | reverse complement strand
ACGACCCTCAGATTACGAAGCGCACGCCTTAACGCTCTAGGCCATGCCAGGCCATGTTTATCTCTTATCTTACAAACTTATTATAAATATTAGCTGAAATTGGTGTGACCAGTGCCGGATTATTCTAGTATTAAAAGAAGTGGTCCCCCGGCATGGCCAGGTGGGTTTAGACGTTCAATTTGTAATCCGATGGTCGCGGGTTCGAATCCCCGTTGCACCAAACATGCTCGCCCTTTCAGCCGTGGAGGCGTTATAATGTTACGGTCAATCCCACTATTCGTTGGTAAAATGAGTAGCCCAAAAGTTGGCGGTGGATGGTGATGGCTAGCTGCCTTCCCTCTAGTCTTACACTGCTGAATTAGAAACGGCTAGCGCTGATATTCTTTTCGGAGGTTTGCACGAAATTCAATAGAAACAATAAAAAGTAGCATATGCTACAGGCCCCGCAGTTTCAAGGGCTCTTGCTAAATGCTCTGAAGCCGTCAACATGGGTTAACCATTCCCAAATTCTATGTTGATAGAAACGGACTGCTCATTTCGTTATTCACTCTAAGCATGTTTCTCATGTTGGCACCAAACAAAACCTTGTACAATCATAGTTTTAACGTTTGATACTTCACAATTCTTTTGAGTCTTGTTTTCTAAATGTAGAAATTGCCTCGCGCTTCTCGTTGTCACTCATTTTATAAACTGTAAATGGAGAACGCTCATTATGAAAACTGAAAAGGATTAAAATGAACTAAGGAGCACTATGGATCAAAACAAATTTAACAAACTCACTCTAATGATCATTCAACATGGACTTCTGTGTGAAATAGACACTTCACTTCCAGTATCATCAACAAATTCGCTTATGCTGACTCCAGAAAATTTAACTTTTAAATTGTTGCTTTGTTACTTTTGACGTTGTGGCGGCGCCAAGGGAAAGGGGAGTTGGGGGGCTTGAGATGAGCAAAACCCTCCTCAACCCCCAATATTCTCACTAACATATATTCATAAATTATGGAAAACACTTTCTCTTTTAAATATACGCATATTTTCATAAACAGATTATTTCTAAATTGTAATAATGAATTATTAATCAGAGTATGAGTTTCCAATGAAAACTGCTTAGAAAACGCAGTTCAAAATAACACACCTTTCTGAAATGTACCTTGGTATTTACATTATTGTATTTTACCATATATACTCACATTGATGGCATTTTGGGAAACCCTTCCACAGTTTATTTCAGTCCCCCAACGAAAATATGGTGGCGCCGCCACTGTTTGACGTTTGAAATTGTTAGGTTCATGGAAGTAAACTATTATTGAAATGTCAGACATATTTGTCGTATTATCTGGCTGTATGAAAAATATACAATTATCATACTATGTAATTTAAAAACTTACGTGTTTTAATATTTATACGTTTTTGTTGTTTTTTTTTAATTTCGGGCCCTTTAAAAACATATGCTACAGCCTCACACTAGCTTATGATTTTTAAGGATCGAGAACATATATGTGACCATGGTATGTGTGTGTTTTCTTATAGCAAGGCCGCATCGGTCTATCTACTGAGCCCAGCAAGGGAAATTGAACTTCTGATTTTAGCGTTGTAAATAAGTTCACATACTGCTCTACTAGCAGATGGCGACTATGGATTAATAATAAATTTTTTTATAAAAGTTTTGAGATGAATTCGAAGGTTAAAATATTAAGTGTTTACTCACAACTTTGTCAGAGATATGACCCCAGCACAATGTACCAATTGCATAACATCCGCCACCCACGAGAAAAAATAGGCCTACAATTGATGGCTGCAAATTGAACTGTTTGGAAATAACACAAACAATAGAATTTGTAATTTCTATATTAAAACACATCAATTGCAAGTATAAGAATTTTATTCTACGGATAGATATCTAAGGCCTAAAAATGTAACGATTTGATATTTAAGTTATGTAATAAACATTGAAAAATATCAATTTAAAAGTTGTGTATAGAAATTCAACCTTGTACGCGTATTGGCAAAAATATTCCATCACGTCTCTAGATATACGTACGAGTACAATTATACTTACAAAATAAATTCAACAGAAATGTAAAATGTGGTTTAAAAGATGGCTTCATTATAATTGTAAAAATACTTTATTAAAACGTCGTCATAAATATAAGAATATGTCACAGAATTTTTTTATCAGAAATACCAAAATGTCGTAAAACGTCTTTATCATGAATACAAGAATATAATACAGAATTATCAGAAAAAAGTGAATTACTCTGTTTTCACGATACAGATAAAAATTTACGCAATTATAATGTCTAATATGGATAGTACTTCAAATTAATTACTAAATAAATATCTCTGGTTAATAAATTAGTTTGATTAATGTAAATAGTTTAACCCACCTGCAATAGAATAAGATTTAAAAATATTATCACTAATATTTATGATATCTTCATTCTACTTAGCAAAACAACAAAACAATCAGTGATGTCGAAAAACCCACTTGTTGAGAATTTTATATGCAAAAACGGCTAGTTTGGGTTCAGAAAAAAAAACATATTTTAGGGGATTTTATAAAAGGGACAGTGGGAATAAAAGCGAGAAGTAAAATTATGAATGAAACAGAATCACAATCAATCTAACAGTCGGGAAAGAAGATATGAAATTAAAAAAATGAAACCCAAGATATCAATCGGGAAATATCAGATAATAAAACAGAATTAAAGACAATCTTACACTCATGAAGCAAACTCTGAACAAGAACAAGAAGAAAAATCCAAAACAAAACTAACAACTAGTTTTTAAAATAACAAAATAGAACCAAGCCAATCTATCAGATACGGTAAGAACTTCAAATAACAAAATGAATCAAGTTCAATTTATCATTTGGGGAACAGAAACATGAAGAAAATGTATTAGAATCAAAACTAATCGATACTACAAAACGAGAGTGCAATAGACGAAAATATAGATGTCAGATAAGTTGAAAAATTGTCGTGAAAGACGTTTCAACAAACTTAAAACATTTTATATGCAAAAACGGCTCATTTGGGTTCAAAAAATATTTTAAATAGAAGAACGAACAACGTTTAGACCTTTTTCTGTCATCGTCATGGTTCACAATAATTAAAGATACAACAAAATAAGGAAATTGTGGGATAAAAATTCTTACAGAAACAGAGTTAAAAATTGTTCCTTAAATCACGAAATATATATGCGCAAAATGAAGGATTTATGACTCAGTTAATTTCACGAAATCTTATGTTGCTGCTCAAAATGCTTTTAGTAGGTTATCTTAAAGATTAATTTGTCTCTAAAACTTTACACATAAGGTCAAACAAATATAAAAAACATGTGTGAGGTGCTAATAAACTAATCAAAATTATTTTCTTATTGCATATGGTTTCATTTAAAATAACAGAAAAAGAAATATAAATGAAATAAAATACTTTTCTGACGTGTGGCTCGAGTGTTGCTTCGTTAAAACCGATAAAAAGAAGTCATGTTAATACATTCAACATATTCACCAGAAACGTAAAGTTTAGAATAATCTTTAAAAAGTTACTTGCTGTGACTTGAATTTTACAATCTAAAAATTAAAAAAGAAAGAAAATCTCAATGATAATAAATTTATTTCTTTGAATATCAACTTTCAAGATCTTTGTTATGTTCTAATTTATCATTGTATCTATACTGAACGGTTTAAATAAGTGTTAATTACATTATCTTTCGTACTGTGAAAATATCATTTGTTAAACTTATTTTATTAAAAGTAATTATTGAACTTTAAGATGTTTTAAAGAGTTATTGTATTGTATTTTGTATTAATACTTTATACAATAATGACTTCTGACCATTTTGATGATGTCAGGTGCTGATTGAATTGTTGTTTTCAAGTATAATTTTTTTTTTTTCATCATAATGATATTGTTCACGTATTCTACTGTTGGGTTATTTTTACGTCTATAATATTGTTCAAGTATTAGGTTGTCCACAAATAAATGTTGTTTTGGTAAAACATGTTTTAATCAAAGTAGCACCATTTACTTGAACACACATGTAACGATACTATTTATACCCCTGCTGCAGAAATCAGAGTTTCTATGGTTAATGAACTCCCCGAAAGCTTCTTCTGTAGCTTTCTGTTTATTTTCAAAAAGTTGTAAAAGTGCTTGAAAAAATGAAAATATGTTGGGGAAAGTTCTGGGGAATAAGGTGATGGGGAGACTTCGATTCCCAATTCGTTCAATTTTTGGACGTCATCCTTAATGAGTCTCATAACGTCGAATTTGTTGATCTTCAGTCAGTTCGTGCGAAACCCAATTATCAACTTTTTAGTCTTACAGTCATGCTCAGGTAGTTACAATGCTTGATTTGCTTGTGCCTAGCTTTTCTGCAAGCTCACGTACTGTTGCATGAGGGTCTCTCTCAACTGCTCCCTTAATGTGAATTTCATGTAAAAATGGCTTCCTTCTGATGACTCTTCGTGGTCTTTAAGACTTTTATCGCCACGTCGAAACCTTTGAAACGAACGCTGAACTGTATGTTCAGTAACAGATCCATAGTCGAATCCTGGCTGATGTTCTATGTAATTTAGGTGATTTCTCTTCCAAATTTAAAGTCGTAGAGAAAAATCAGACGAAATTCCTTCTTGTCCATACTGCCTTGGGGTTCCGAAACTTACTCTGAGAAGAGTTGGAACAGCGGACAATTAATACATTTTATAAGCAACAAACGTTGGAATTAAAGCGACCAACGATAAGTTACTCAATATTCAGCTTCTAAATCCCATCGTGAGAATTCCGACATTTATTTCTGGACAACTTTTTTCACACACACACATATATATACTTGTGCGGTGAGTGTAATCTCATTGGATTTAAAAATTTCTTAACAGGGACAAATGGATTAACCTGAAGGTGAGGAGAGGATATTTTAGTTCACTTTTACTTTTCTACCTGTTTATACATCTAATAATATAAAATTGGTCGTATAATGTGGCTACATTTATTGCAGACTAGCTACCTTGTTCTAAGCATTAACGCACTAGAATAATTTTGAGTCAATGAAATTGAAAAACATTACGCAAAACTGCAACTACATAAGTAGAAAAATTGGAAGGTGAAAAAATAAGAAAATTAGATTTCTAGAGAGATAAAACACTTGTAAAAACTTGGTAATAATTTATATACTTAGTAACGTTTCAAACAGACACTATTTATCAAGCCAGGAACAATCCTGTCAGTTAATTACATTTACAAAATCTAAAATTAGAAGCCCGATATCTTTATAATGAAGCCGTACAATCCGTTTTTGTTGTGTTACATGTTAATAACGTTGCCATGAAGACTCGTTAATTTAAACATTCTTCAACCACAGTCATGACCACAATGTTTACAACAGATTTATCTTAAGATGTTGAAATAAAACAAACTAAAAGTAAATCACGGAGCTAAACTCTACAAAATATACTAACTTCAGTACCAGAACAGACTTTTATTCAAATTCTTGTCAGTTTTTCCTTGTGTTGTATTTGTGATAATTATTACCATCACATACCAGGAGATGCAAACTATTTAACATCAGAGTAAATCGTAGAGAAACATCCAAAGAGGCCCACTATGACCTTTGTATAACTTGACAGTCAATAGCACTACAGAGCGAACAAAGATCATTCACAGCACAATTTGATCACCAACACCACACACTGATCTGATATTTCTCTTTAATATACGAGTGATACTAACCTGAGGCCTTCTTCACAGTGACTGGTTTTCATGCATTAAACATTTAATTTTGCTTACACTGTGCCTACTTTAGTGTTATTTTCGACTACGGAAATATTTTAACTTTATTATACACTTCCTGACATTGCTACAGTTATTATGTGTTCTTCGTTTTTCTCTATTGTTTGTTCGTTTTGGAATTTCGCACAAAGCTACTCGAGGGCTATCTGTGCTAGCCGTCCTTAATTTAGCAGCGTTATACTAGAGGGAAGGCAACTAGTCATCACCACCCACCGCCAACTCTTGGGCTACTCTTTTAACAACGAAAAGTGGGAATGACCGTCACATTATAACGTCCCCACGGCTGGGAGGGCGAGCATGTTTGGCGCGAACACGCGACCTTCAGATTACAAAGCGCACGCCTTAACGCGCTAAGCCATGCCGGGCCCAAGAAGGCTGCATACAATCACTGTTGATTTAAATTCGCGATGAAACGGAATGTATCAAAACAACAATTTGTCATTTTGTCGTTACGTACACCCTTGTAAAAATTAATTGAAACAGAACGAAAAATTATCAATTTTTTTTTTAATTTTGGCGTTTTATTTCTGAGAATCCAAAAATTACTCACAACTTAATACATGATATGACCGCCTTTATTTTTCAGAAGATCATTAATTCCCTTTGGCATCGAGTCCATGAGTTGACTGCAATCTTTGCTAATTTTTGGATCGCGATACCACACCTCAATTATAGCCTCATTTAGCTTATCTTTCGTAGTGCAGTCTTTTCCACGAAGTCTTTCTTTACAAATCGTCCAAAGACTCTCATTTGTTTTTTAATTTTGCACAAAGCTGCTCGAGGGCTATGCGTGCATGCCGTCCCTAATTAAGCAGTGTAAGACTAGAGGGAAAGCAGCTAGTCATCATCACCCACAGCCAACTCTTGGGCTACTCTTTTACCAACGAATAGTGGGATTGACCGTCACATTATAACGCCCCCACGGCTGAAAGGGCAAGCATGTTTTAGCGCAACTCGAGCGGAAACCCACGACCCTCAGATTACGAAGCTCACGCCTAAACGCGCTAGGCCATGCCAGGCCATGTTTTTCTCTTATCTTACAAACTTATAATAAATATTAGCTGGAATTGGTGTGACCAGTGCCGGATTATTCTAGTATCAAAAGAAGTGGTCCCCCGGCATGGCCAGGTGGGTTTAGACGTTCAATTTGTAATCCGATGGTCGCAGGTTCGAATTCCCGTCGCACCAAACATGCTCGCCCTTTCAGCCGTGGGGGCGTTAGGAATTAGGAACGGCTAGCGCAGATATCCTTTACGTTGGTTTGCACAAAATTCAAAAGAAACGATAAAAAGTAGCAAATGCTGCAGGACCCGCACTTTCAAGAGCTCTTGCTAAATGCTCTCAAGCCGTCAACATGGGTTAACCTTTCCCAAATTCTATGTTGATAGAAACGGACTGCTCATTTCGTCATTCACTCTAAGCATGTTTCTCATGTTGGCACCAAACAAAACCTTGTACAATCATAGTTTTAACGTTTAATACTTCACAATTCTTTTGAGTCTTGTTTTCTAAATGTAGAAATTGCCTCGCGCATCTCGTTGTCTCTCATTTTATAAACTGTAAATGGAGAACGCTTATTATGAAAACTGAAAAGGATTAAAAATGAACTAAGGAGCACGATGGATCAAAACAAATTTAACAGACTCACTCTAATGATCATTGAACATGGACTTATGTGTGAAAAAGACACTTCATTTCCAGAATAATCAACAAATTCGCTCATGCTCAATCCAGAAAATGTAACTTTTAAATTGTTGCTTTGTTACTTTTCACGTCAATGGCGGCGCCAAGGGAAAGGGGGGAGTTGGGGGCTTGAGATTAGCCAAACCCCCCTCAGCCCCCAATATTCTCACTAACATATATTCATAAATTATGGAAAACACTTTCTCTTTCACATATACGCATATTTTCATAAACAGATTATTTCTAATTTGTAATAATGAATTATTAATCAGAGTATGAGTTTCCAATAAAAACTGCATAGAATTAATGTCTTTATCATAAAGCTCTTTCCTGGAAAACTTACCAAACACCTGGCCGTCTGGTCTCCCAAGTTCTGAGTTTTTTTAGGGCAAGTAATTTGATATATGTATATTCACAACTAACAACAGATATATATACATATATATACGTTTTAGACAAATTCTTAACAAAAACTTACAATTGTCATTTCCAGTCCAAGTAATACGCATGTTCCTTTCTCGTAGCCAATGTTATCTAATAAAACTCTGCCTATTGACGGTCCGACAAAACCGCTAAATCGGAAGAAATAAGGATATCTTAATTAAATATATCGTACGAAGAACTAGAAAAGGAAATCAATTTTCATCAATATAATATTTAATACTTTACCCACCCAATCGCCAGTACAGCACTGAACACTCCAGTAATTACTGCCATAGTTGTGGCGTCATTGGGAAATCCTCGTGATCTGAAATAACAAGTTCAAATAGTTTATTTAAAACACATTTCTGATGTTTTAAGCCTTGTTATTTTCAGTGATTATTATCATTACTTTATGGTTATTCTTACGTTCACTTTAAAAACCATACATAAATTACTATAGATACTGACGTCAGTTTTTATGTTGACTTGAAGAACACAACTTCCCAGTTGATGTTAGAAAAACACTTAGGTTTAAGAAGTCTTGATAGAAATACAATAAAAAAACTCTACAAGCCGAGCACATTCGAAAGATGGAATTTCTTCTTTACGGGAAACTCTCAGTTACAGCTCGAGATAAAGGATTTTTATTTCATTGTTCACTCACTGTGAATACTGACGATGTTTCAGACGTAAAACTGAACATACTAAACGTTCTATAGATACTGACGTTAGTTCTTTCCTTAACTTGAAGAACACATTTTAGATACTGACGTCAGTTCTTTCGTTTACTTAAATAACACACTTAATGATTTTACATTGTGCTTGTCAATGAAAAATTGTATCCCACAACCAACTTGCCAGCAGAATCTACTGCGATAAATACTTGACACAAAATCACCAACCAGATGGAACTGCAAATAAGAATAACAAAAGTGTATTTAATAGATAAAAGAAATTACAGAAAATGTTATTAACTATCCAGTTATAAAATTAAAAAAACAGCGAATATAAATCATGTTTTTAGCCACATATAAATATGAAAAAAAAACTTACGTATCCAGCGGAATAAACGGGACAGGACCAATAAACAACAAGGCTGATAAACAAATAAAGCTTGAAAGCAGAAGTGGAACACGAGAGTGAGAATACTATAAGAAAAATGAAAACATGATTTATCAGTCAGGACTCAGCATGTTTAATTTGTAAAATGTGAAACGCTGAGTAATTTATATCAAATAAATTTTGGAATGTTTTTATGGTTAATGTTGCAACGACGACGTCAAGTATGTATATTTATTAATGACAAATCTTAGGTTTAACTTCAATTGTTGTATCGGTTGTATCTGATTTGTTATCCAGATCACTTTGAAGAAACAATATTTGTATAACATGTGTTCCAAATTGTTTTGTTCTAAATCTTTCAGTTCTTTGTTCAATACATAAACCAAAATAAATAAATAGCAGTATAACTCTCTGTGAAGAACAATCAGTTATTTGTAGTAATTTATTTCATATCATCGTTTCTTTCAGTGTCTTTTATTATTTTTATCTGTTACTGTTTGATATTTTTCAAACACATTATCTACATATCACTGTTGAAACCGTTTTTTCATAACCAGGAAACTACTAATTACAAGTACAAACTGGGCTCAAAATAGTGATGTGTGTGGCGGGATGTTTCTGCCGTTTCTGTTTAGGAACGGGGAACATGTCGAATTTCCTCACAGCTCTTCTCAATATAAATTTGGAAAGAAAGCATTTTTGATGTAAACATTCTCCTAAAATACTTAATTAGCTTTCTGAGTATTTTACAAATGGAAATTTCATAGCACCACACTCTATAGCCAGGACAAGTTAGAAATACATCACTTACCCAACTACACAGTACCACAGCCAATCGCCAGGATCAATTAGACTGTTAGAGAGACATCACCTACCCACTACACAGTACCACAGCCAGTAGCCAGGATGAGTTAGAGAGACATAACCTACCCACTACACAGTACCACAGCCAATAGCTAGGATCAGTTACGGAGACGTCACCTACTCGATAAATAGAACTGCTACTAATCGATTAGTACTATGTACTTTCCTTTCTCCTTTTGTAAACTTCGTCTTTCTTCGTAGGTAACTTGTATATAAATATCACCTACACAAGCCCATGATTAATCAGTTATCTTTACTTGTATTGTGAAGCTGAACTGAGTTACGACACATTATTCTGAATCAATATTTATTACGAAATATAATTGTCTGTGTTAAAGTGTTATTTTTATCTTTAATGTTAAACAAGTGCATTCGTAGGCATTTAGCAAAGTGAATTTAAAACACATTAAGGTTCTTATGTGCATTAGTGTTATAAATACTGTATCCACTAACATAAATTTATTTCTTTAAATATCAACTTTCAAATCTTTGTTATGTTCTAATTTATCATTGTATCTATACTGAACGGTTTAAATAAGTGTTAATTACAATTATCTTTCGTACTGTGAAAATATGCATTTGTTAAACTTATTTTATTAAAAGTAATTATTGAACTTTAAGATGTTTTAAAGAGTTAATTGTATTGTATTTTGTATTAATACTTTATCAATAATGACTTCTGACCATTTTGATGATGTCAGGTGCTATTGAATTGTTGTTTTCAAGTATAATTTTTATTTTTTTCACATAATGATATTGTTCACGTATACTACTGTTGGGTTATTTTTACGTCTATTAATATTGTTCAAGTATTAGGTTGTCCACAAATAAATGTTGTTTTGGTAAAACATGTTTTAATCAAAGTAAGCACCATTTACTTGAACACACATGTAACGATACTATTTATACCCCTGCTGCAGAAATCAGAGTTTCTATGGTTAATGAACTCCCCGAAAGCTTCTTCTGTAGCTTTCTGTTTATTGTTCAAAAAGTTGTAAAAGTGCTTGAAAAAATGAAAATATGTTGGGGAAAGTTCTGGGGAATAAGGTGGATGGGGTAGATTTTCGATTCCCAATTCGTTCAATTTTTGGATCGTCATCCTTAATGAGTCTCATAACGTCGAATTTGTTGATCTTCAGTCAGTTCGTGCGAAACCCAATTATCGAACTTTTTAGTCTTTCCAATCATGCTCAGGTAGTTTACAATGCTTGATTTGCTTGTGCCTAGCTTTTCTGCAAGCTCACGTACTGTTGCATGAGGGTCTCTCTCAACTGCTCCCTTAATGTAATTTCATGTAAAAATGGCTTCCTTCTATGACCTTCGTGGTCTTTAAGACTTTTATCGCCACGTCGAAACCTTTGAAACGAACCATGAACTGTATGTTCAGTAACAGATCCATAGTCGAATGCCTGCCTGATGTTCTATGTAATTTAGGTGATTTCTCTTCCAAATTTGAAGTCGTAGAGAAAAATCAGACGAAATTCCTTCTTGTCCATACTGCTTTGGGGTTCCGAAACTTACTCTGAGAAGAGTTGGAACAGCGGACAATTAATACATTTTATAAGCAACAAACGTTGGATTAAAGCGACCAACGATAAGTTACTCAATATTCAGCTTCTAAATCTCATCGTGAGAATTCCTACATTTATTTCTGGACAACTTGTTTTCACACACACACATATATATACTTGTGGGGTGAGTGTAATCTCATTGGATTTAAAAATTTCATAACAGAGACAAATGGATTAACCTGAGGGTGAGGAGAGGATATTTTAGTTCACTTTTACTTTTTACCTGTTTATATACATCTAATAATATAAAATTGGTCGTATAATGTGGCTACATTTATTGCAGACTAGCAACCTTTTGTTCTAAGCATTAACGCACTAGAATAATTTTGAGTCAGTGAAATTGAAAAACATTAAGCAAAACTGCAACTACATAAGTAGAAAAATTCGAAGGTGAAAAAATTAGAAAATTAGATTTCTAGAGAGAAAAAACACTTGTAAAAACTTGGTAATAATTTATATACTTAGCAACGTTTCAAACAGACACTATTTATCAAGCCACTAACAATCCTGTCAGTTAATTACATTTACAAAATCTAAAATTAGAAGCCCGATATCTTTATAATGAAGTCGTACAATCCGTTCATGTTGTGTTACATGTTCATAACGTTGCCATGAAGACTGGTTAATTTAAACATTCTTCAACCACAGTCATGACCACAATGTTTTACAACAGATTTATCATAAGATGTTGAAATAAAACAAACTAAAAGTAAATCTCGGAGCTAAATCCTACAAAATATACTAACTTCAGTACCTGAACAGACTTTTATTCAAATTCTTGTCAGTTTTCCTTGTGTTGTATTTGTGATAATTATTACCATCACATACCAGGAGATGCAAACTATTTAACATCAGAGTAAATCGTAGAGAAAAATCCAAAGAGGCCCAGTATGACCTTTGTTTAACTTGACAGTCAATAGCACTACAGAGCGAACAAAGATCATTCAATAGCACAATTTGATCACCAACACCACACACTGACTCTGATATTTCTCTTTAATATACGAGTGATACTAACCTGAGGCCTTTCTTCACAGTGACTGGTTTTCATGCATTAAACGTTTAATTTTGCTTACACTGTGCCTACTTTAGTGTTATTTTCGACTACGGAAAATATTTTAACTTTATTATACACTTCCTAACATTGCTACAGTTATTATGTGTTCTTCTGTTTTTCTCTATTGTTTGTTCGTTTTGGAATTTCGCACAAAGCTACTCGAGGGCTATCTGTGCTAGCCGTCCTTAATTTAGCAGCGTTATACTAGAGGGAAGGCAACTAGTCATCACCACCCACCGCCAACTCTTGGGCTACTCTTTTAACAACGAAAAGTGGGAATGACCGTCACATTATAACGTCCCCACGGCTGGGAGGGCGAGCATGTTTGGCGCGAACACGCGACCTTCAGATTACAAAGCGCACGCCTTAACGCGCTAAGCCATGCCGGGCCCAAGAAGGCTGCATACAATCACTGTTGATTTAAATTCGCGATGAAACGGAATGTATCAAAACAACAATTTGTCATTTTGTCGTTACGTACACCCTTGTAAAAATTAATTGAAACAGAACGAAAAATTATCAATTTTTTTTTTAATTTTGGCGTTTTATTTCTGAGAATCCAAAAATTACTCACAACTTAATACATGATATGACCGCCTTTATTTTTCAGAAGATCATTAATTCCCTTTGGCATCGAGTCCATGAGTTGACTGCAATCTTTGCTAATTTTTGGATCGCGATACCACACCTCAATTATAGCCTCATTTAGCTTATCTTTCGTAGTGCAGTCTTTTCCACGAAGTCTTTCTTTACAAATCGTCCAAAGACTCTCATTTGTTTTTTAATTTTGCACAAAGCTGCTCGAGGGCTATCCGTGCATGCCGTCCCTAATTAAGCAGTGTAAGACTAGAGGGAAAGCAGCTAGTCATCATCACCCACAGCCAACTCTTGGGCTACTCTTTTACCAACGAATAGTGGGATTGACCGTCACATTATAACGCCACCACGGATGAAAGGGCAAGCATGTTTTAGCGCAACTCGAGCGGAAACCCACGACCCTCAGATTACGAAGCTCACGCCTAAACGCGCTAGGCCATGCCAGGCCATGTTTTTCTCTTATCTTACAAACTTATAATAAATATAAGCTGGAATTGATGTGACCAGTGCCGGATTATTCTAGTATCAAAAGAAGTGGTCCCCCGGCATGTCCAGGTGGGTTTAGACGTTCAATTTGTAATCCGATGGTCGCAGGTTCGAATTCCCGTCGCACCAAACATGCTCGCCCTTTCAGCCGTGGGGGCGTTAGGAATTAGGAACGGCTAGCGCAGATATCCTTTACGTTGGTTTGCACAAAATTCAAAAGAAACGATAAAAAGTAGCAAATGCTGCAGGACCCGCACTTTCAAGAGCTCTTGCTAAATGCTCTCAAGCCGTCAACATGGGTTAACCTTTCCCAAATTCTATGTTGATAGAAACGGACTGCTCATTTCGTCATTCACTCTAAGCATGTTTCTCATGTTGGCACCAAACAAAACCTTGTACAATCATAGTTTTAACGTTTAATACTTCACAATTCTTTTGAGTCTTGTTTTCTAAATGTAGAAATTGCCTCGCGCATCTCGTTGTCTCTCATTTTATAAACTGTAAATGGAGAACGCTTATTATGAAAACTGAAAAGGATTAAAAATGAACTAAGGAGCACGATGGATCAAAACAAATTTAACAGACTCACTCTAATGATCATTGAACATGGACTTATGTGTGAAAAAGACACTTCATTTCCAGAATAATCAACAAATTCGCTCATGCTCAATCCAGAAAATGTAACTTTTAAATTGTTGCTTTGTTACTTTTCACGTCAATGGCGGCGCCAAGGGAAAGGGGGGAGTTGGGGGGCTTGAGATTAGCCAAACCCCCCTCAGCCCCCAATATTCTCACTAACATATATTCATAAATTATGGAAAACACTTTCTCTTTCACATATACGCATATTTTCATAAACAGATTATTTCTAATTTGTAATAATGAATTATTAATCAGAGTATGAGTTTCCAATAAAAACTGCATAGAAAACGCAGATCAAAATAACACACCTTTCTAAAATGTACCTTGGTATTTACATTATTGTATTTGACCATATATACTCATATTGATGGCATTTTGGGAAGCCCTTTCACAGTTTAGTTCAGCCCCCCAACGAAAATATCCTAGCGCCGCCACTGTTTGACGTTTCAAAATGTTACGTTCATGGAAGTAAACTATTAATGAAATGTCAGACATATTTGTCGTATTATCTGGCTGTATGAAAAATATACAATTATCCTACTATGTAATTTAAAAACTTACGTGTTTTAATATTTATACGTTTTTGTTTTGTTTTTTTAATTTCGGGCCCCTTTATAACATATGCTACAGCCTCACACTAGCTTATGATTTTTAAGGTCCGAGAACATATATGTGACCATGGTATGTGTGTGTTTTCTTATAGCAAGGCCCTATCGGTCTATCTACTGAGCTCAGCCAGGGATATCGAACTTCTTATTTTAGCGTTGTAAATAGGTTGACATACTGCTGTACTAGCAGAGGGCGACCATGGTATAATTATATATTTTTTTATAAAAGTTTTGAGATGAATTCGAAGGTTAAAATATTAAGTGTTTACTTACAACTTTGTCAGAGATATGACCTCAGCACAATGTACCAATTGCATAACATCCACCACTCACGAGAAAAAAATAGGCCTAACCTAGGCCTGCAAATTGAACTGTTTGGAAATAACATAAAAAATAGAATTTGTAATTTCTATATTAAAACACATCAATTGCAAATATAAGAATTTTATTTTACGGATAGATAACTTAGGCCTAAAAATGTAACTATTTGATATTTAAGTTATGTAATAAACATTGAAAAATATCAATTTAACAGTTTTTTAAAGGTATTCAACCTTGTACGCGTATTGGCAAAAATATTCCATCGCGTCTCCAGATATGCGTACGAGTATAATTATACTTACCAAATAAATTCAACAGATATGTAAAATGTGGTTTAAAAGATGGCTTCATTATATTTGTAAAAATACTTTATTAAAACGTCGTCATGAATATAAGAATATGTCACAGAATTTCTTTATCAGAAATTCCAAAATGTCGTAAAACGTCTTTATCATTAATACAAGAATATAACACAGAATTATCAGAAAAAAGTGAATTACTCTGTTTTGACGATACAGATAAAAATTTACGCAATTATAATGTCTAATATGGATAGTACTTCAAATTAATTACTCATTAAATATCTCAGGTTAATAATTTAGTTTGATTAATGTAAATAGTTTAACCCACCTACAATGGAATAAGATTGCAAAATATTATCACTAATATTTATGATATCTTCATTCTACTTAGCAAAACAACAAAACAATCAGTGATGTCGAAAAACCCACTTGTTGAGAATTTTATATGCAAAAACGGCTAGTTTGGGCTCAGAAAAAAAACATATTTTAGGGGATTTTATAAAAGGGTTAGTGGGAATAAAAGCGAGAAATAAAATTATAAATGAAACAGAATCACAATCAATCTAACTGTCGGGAAAGAAGGTATAAAATTAAAAAAAAGAAACCCAAGATATCAATCGGGAAAGAAAATATAAGATAATAAAACAGAATTAAAAACAACCTTAAACTCATGAAGCAAACTCTGAACAAGAACAAGAAGAAAAAACCAAAACAAGCTAACAACTAGTTTTTAAAATAACAAAATAGAACAGGCCAATCTATCAGATACGGTAAGAACTTCAAATAACAAAATGAATCAAGTTAAATTTATCATTTGGGGAACAGAAACATAAAGAAAATGAAATAGAATCAAAACCAATCGATACTACAAAACGAGAGAGCAATAGGGGAAAATATAGATCTCAGATTAGTTGAAAAATTGTCATGAAAGACTTTACAACAAACATAAAACATTTTATATGCAAAAACGGCTCGTTTGGGTTCAGAAAATATTTTAAATAGAGGAGCGAACAACGTTTCGACCTTTTTCGGTCATCGTCAGGTTCACAATAACTAAAGATACAACAAGATAAGGAAATTGTGAGATAAAAATTCTTACAGAAACAGAGTTAAAAATTGTTCCTTAAATCACGAAATATATATGCGCAAAATGAAGGATTTATGACTCAGTTAATTTCACGAAATCTTATGTTGCTGCTCAAAATGCCTTTATTAGGTTATCTTAAAGATTAATTGTTCTCAAAAACTTTACACATAAGGTCAAACAAATATGAAAAACATGTGTAAGGTGCTAATAAACTAATCAAAATTATTTTCTTATTGCATATGGTTTTATTTAGAATAACAGAAAAAGAAATATAAATGAAATAAAATACTTTTCTCACGTGTGGCTCGAGTGTTGCTTCGTTAAAACCCATAAAGAGAAGTCCTGTTAATACATTCAACATATTCACCAGAAACGTAAAGTTTAGAATAATCTTTAAAAAGTTACTTCCTGTGATTTGAGTTGTATAATCTAAAAATTAAAAAGGAAAGAAAATCTCAATGATAAACAATTTAAAACAAAAGTCATATAATACAAAAGATAACTACATTATTATAAAACGATTTTGAAATCTCAGAGTACAAATAGTCACGTATATGAATACTACTAACCATATTGTTATAAAGTATCTTACCAGATTCTCATAAGTACAATTAAATGACAGAAGCCATATTGTTATAACTCATCTTAAATGTGTTTGATAAGTAAAATTAAATATTAGTATCCATGTTATTGTAACATAGCTGCGATGGCAAGCATGTTTAGCGTGACGCGGGCTCGAACCCGCGAACCTCGGATTATGAGCACAAGCCTTAACGCGCTCGGCCATGCCACGCTTCGCCACGTTAGTATAACTGATCTTGCATGAGTTTGATAAGTAGATTTAAATAATTATAACCACATTGTTTTATTATTAATCTTACCTGTGTTTGATAACTAAAACTAAATACTAATAACGATATTGTTATAACTGATCTTGTTTGTGTATAATAAGTAAAACTAAATGCTAATAACAATATTTTCATAACTGAATTTACTTGTGTGATTTTAAAAAATCAATACTAATAGCCATATTGTTATAACTAACATTACCTGTGTTTGACAAGTAAAACTAAATAATAATAGCCATATTATCATAAGTAATGTTACCTGTGTTTGACAAATAAAACTAAATACTAGTAACCAAAGTGTTATAACTGATCTTACCTGTGGGTGATAAGTAAAACTAAATACCAGTATCCATATTGTTACAACAGATCTTACCTGTGAGCTGTAAGTAAAACTAAATACCACTATCCATATTGTTACAACAGATTTTACCTGTGTGTGATAAATCACACTAAATACTAGCAACAGTACTGGTATAAGTGAATTTAACAGTGTGTGATAAGTAAAAATAAATACCAGTTACCATATTCTTATAACTGATCTTTTCTGTGTTAATAAGAAATAACTAAATACTAATAAACATTTTATTACAACTGAACTTACCTATTTTGGATAAATGAAACTAAGCATTAATAACTATATTGTTATCAATGATATTACTTGTGTTTGACAAGTAAAACTAAGTACTAATAACCATATTGTTATAACCCATCTTACCAATTTGTGATAAGTTAAACTAAATACTGGTAACCACATTTTTATAACTGATCATACCTATGTTTGATTAATAAATCTAAATACTAATAACAATATTGTTATCACTTATCTTACCTCTGTTTGATAAGTAAAAGAAATCTTAATGACTATATTATTATAACTGATCTTACCAGTGTGTGATAAGTAATACTAAATACCAGTAAGCATATTCCTATAACTGATTTTACCTGTTTTTGATAAATGAAACTAAATACTAATGACCATATAGTTAAAACTGATCTTACTTGTGTTTGATAAAAAAAACTAAATACTAACATCCTTAATGTTATGACTTGGGTGACAAGTGAAAAAATATTAATAACAACATTGTTACAATTGATATTACCTGTGTTTCACCAATAAAGAAATACAACCAAACATAATTTTTAAAAACTGATTTTACTCGTGTGTGATAAGAAAAACTAAATATTATTAAAATTATTTTTATAACTGTAATACCTCGGTGAAAAAAAAACTAATTATTAATAACATTATTCTTTTTATTGATATTACCTGTGTGTGACAAAAAAGACTAAACACTAATATACAATTTCTTATGATTGATGTTACCTGTGTTTGACAACAAAAACTAAATACTGACACCAATATTGTTATAACTGGTCACACCTGTGTGTGAAAAGTAAAAGAGCAAACTAGTTACCATGTTGTTCTAACTGATTGTTATGTAAATGTGGTGTAAATATTTTGTAAACGACAACATGTCGTGTTGTGTTTAAATTTTTATTTCTATTTATATTATTGTTTTCGAAGTTTAAACAAATAAAATATGTTGTTATTCATTTAAGGTAACATTTAGAATTTTCTAGAATTACGTAGACCAATCATATGTTTGTAAATAAAGTGCTGGCGACTTCATGTCTAGACTATTAGTCTCGTGCAAGAACGGACATGCACGGATGGCTCTGGAGATCTGCAAAAGTTCGCGGTTGTTCGAGGAGTCTAGGCCTACAATATATAAACGGACGAAGATGCGAGAGAGACAAAGAAATTCAGACGTCAGTTTTTATTCGAAGAAAGAAAAGGAGAGTCAGACATTAGTTTTATTTCAAAAGAAGAGAGTCAGTTATTTGAGAAAGATTAAGTGTTTGCTGTGATTATTCAACTTGGATTTGTGACTGAAGTTAGATCTACAGAAGCTGTGATTTTATTTCGTCAATCTCTACGATTCATCTGAATTACTGCTTGTGCTGAGAGTCGGCGAATTTATTGAACTGTGAACTGTTGCTGAACGTCTTCATTTAAGCTTCGGAATTTCTTCGTGGGACCAAATTCACACCCTAGACTGGAATTTGAGACTTTCATTTTAGATCATTATATTAGATACAGGCCAGTACCATTTTTTGTGATTAATTTTGAAGTTTGAAACTAGTATTATTTTGATTTGTAATTAATTTCGAATGTTGTAACTTAATATCTGTCACTGTTATTATATAATTTATATTATATCTGTTATGTTTGTTTATAGTTAAGTGTAATAAATTATACAAGCTGTTGTCTGCGTTTTTCTGTTGCGTTTAGTGTACGAAAAACATAAAACATAAAAAATACGTAACACTGATCTTACCTGTGACTGACGAGTAAAATTAAATACCAATCACCATATTGGTATAATTGATCTTACATGAGTTTGATAAATAAAACTAAATAATTACAACCACAGTGTTATAACTAATCTTACCTGTGTTTGATAACTAAATACTAATAATGATACTGTTATAACTGATCTTATTTGTGTTTCATAAATAAAACTAAATACTAGTAACATTATTGTTCTAACTGATCTTACCCATGTATAATAAGTGAAACTAAATGCTAATAACAATATTGTTATAACTGAATTTACCTGTGTGATATAAAAATACTAAATACTAATAACACTATTGTTACAACTGACATTACATGTGTTTAACAAGTAATACTAAACAATAATAAACATATTGTTATAAGTAATACTACCTGTGTTTAACAAGTAAAACTAGATAATTGTAACCATATTGTTATAACTGATCTTACCTTTGTAAAACTAACTAATAACAATCATATTCTTATAAATGACCTTACCTTTGTTTGACAAGCAAAACTAAATACCAATAATCATATTGTTATAACTGAGTTTACCCTTGTTTTACAAGTGAAACTAAATACTGGTAACCATTTTGCTGTAAGTGATCCTACCTGTGTTTTCTAATAAAAATTAAAAAATTGAAATTCATATTGTTAAAACTGATTTTACCGTAGTGTGCAAGTAAAACTAAATAGTAACAGCGATAATACTGCAACTGATCTTATGTGTGTGTGATAATGAAAACTAAACACTTATAACCATATTGTTATAATTGAATTTATCTAAATGTGACGAGTAAAACCAAATACTAATAACCATATTGTTGTAACTAATTTTACCTGTGTTTAATAAACAAAACTAACTATATTGTTATAACTGATCATTCTGGCCTTTCATAACTATAATTAAATAGTATAAACAACATTGTTATAATTGATCTTATATCATTATGAAAAGTAAAACTAAATATTAGTAATCATGGTTTTATAACTGATCTTAACAGTATGTCATAAGCTAAACTAAATACTAATAACTATTTTTCTTGGGTTTGAAAAGTAAAACTAAATACCAATAAGAATATTGTTATATCTGATATTACCTGTGTTTGACAAGTAAAACTAAATACTACTAACCATATTATAACTGATCTATGGCCCGTCATGGGCATTTGACTCTCAATCTGAGGGTTGTGGGTTCGAATCCTGGTCACATCAAACATGCCTTTTCAGCCATCGGGCATTATAATGTGATGGTCAATCCCACTCTCAATTGGTAGAAGAGTAGTCCAAGAGTTGGCAATGGGTGATAATGACTAACTACCCTCCTTCTATTCATCTCTGCTAAATTAGGGATGACTAGTGTTGATAGCTTTTGAGTAGCTTTGCACAAAATTCAAAAAACAAAGAAACTGAACTTACCTGTGTTTGATAAGTAAAAGTAACTACTATTAACCATATTGTTATAACTGATTTTTCCTGTTTATGGCAAGTAAAACTAAATAGTAGTATTCATATTGATATAACTAATCTTACCTGTGTTTGAGGAGTAAAATTGAATGCTAATAATCATTCGGTTGTAACTAGTGATACCAGTTTTTGATAAGTAAAATTAATACTAGTTACCATATTGTTATGACTGATCTTCCATGTGTTTGAGTAAAACTAAATACAAGTAATAAATTTGTTATAACAGAATTTACCAGTGATAGATAAGTAAACCTATATAGTAATAACCATATTGTTATGACTGATCTTATCTTATCTTACTTATATAGGTTTGACAAATAAAACTAAGTATTAGTAACCATATCTTTGTAATTGATATTAACTGTGTTTCATAAGTAAGACTAAATACTAATAACCATATTGTTTTTAGTGATTTTACCTGTATGTGATAAGTAAAACTAAATACCAATAACCATTTTGGTATAACTGAATGCACCTAAGTGTGATAAGTAAAATTAATAATAATAACCATACTGCTATAATGTTTCTCACATATATTTGAAAAGTAAAACTTAATGTTAATAACTACATTATTATGACTGATCTTACCTGTGTTTGACAAGTAAAACTAAATAATAATAACAATATTGTTATAACCAATCTTACCTGTATGTAATAAGTAAAACTAGATACTAACAAACATATTGTTATTGCTGACCAAACTTTTCATTGTTAGGTAAAACTGATTACTAATAATCATATTCTTATCACTGATCTTCCCAGTGTTTGATAAGTTAAACTAAGTACTAGTAACCATACTGTTATAACTGATCTTACACATGTTTAAAAAGTAAATCTTAATACTAATTCCTATATTGTTATGACTGATCTCACTCGTGTTCGACAAGTAAAACTAAATACTAGAAATCTTTTGTTATAACTGATCTTAATTGTGTTTGACAAGTAAGATTAAATCATCATAACTATATTATGATAATTGATTTTACATTGTTTGACTTTCAAAACTAAATACTAATAACCACAGTTTTACAACTGATTACCTGTGCTTGATAAGTAAAATTAAATACAGGTAACCATATTCTTATAACTGATATAACCTGTGTTTCATAAGTAAAACTATATACTTGTAACCATACTGCTATTACTGATCTTACCTGTGTGTGATAAATAAAACTTTTTACTAGTAAACATATTGTTATAACTGATCTTAGATATGTTTCATAAATACAATAAATGTCTCTAAGCATATAGTTATAACTTATCTTACCTTTCTATGACAAGTCAAATTAAATACTAACCATATTGTTATAAAGAGTCATATATGTGTCTGAAAAATAAAACTAAATACTATTAACTGTATTGTTGTATCTGATGATACCTGTGCTTTACAAGTAAACCTCAACAGCAATATTCAAACTGTTATATCAGACTTTAGCCTGTGTGTGATAAAAAACTAAATAATTGTAATCATACTGTTACAAATGATCTTACCTGTATTTGAGAAATAAAGTTAAATACTAGTAATTATATTGTTATAATTGATCTTGCCTGTGTTTGACAAGTAAAACTAGATAATAATAACCATATTCTTAAAATTGATCTTACCTTTGTTTGACAGTTAAGACTAAAAAGTAACTATATTGTTGTATCTAGTCTTACCTTTGTTTGAAAAGTACAACTAAATACATTTTAACCATATCGTTATAACAGATCTTACTTGTGTTTCATAAGTAAAACTATACTAGTATAACCATATCATTATAACTAATCTTACCTGTGTTTGATAAGTAAAACTAAATACTAGAAACCGTACTGGTATAACTGAATTTATTTGTGTAATAAGTAAACTAAATGCTTATAACCATTTTCTTATAAGCGACCTTACATATGTTTGACAAGTAAAACTGAATGCTAATAATCATATTGTTATGACTGACCTTATCTGTATTGGAGAAGTAAAACTAAATATTAGTAACCGTATTATTATTAGTGATGTCACAAGTGCTGTAAAGTAAAATAACATAATATTGACTTGTTTTATGACTGTTCTTACCTGTATTTGGTAAAAAAAATAAGATGATCAAGACCAAAAGTAACAAGATAGCTCGAAGAACGAAAAATGGCAACTTGTAACCTCCAACCTGGTTAATAAAAAATGTGTTTTCCTGAGACAGATATTGTTACGGTATAAAAATGGAGGATATATAGATGTAACACGCTTCAATTACGGTACCAAATGGAATAATGTAATGTTTTATTTTGAGTGTTATATGGAAGAGACCTTGAGAAGAGAAATATAGAATGTGTAAAAGTATACACTCAACTACAGAAATAAAAAATGTGCACGTTTATCTAACTACAGAATTAAAGAATTTTTACACTTACATAACTACAGAATTAACGAACGTGTACAAGTATTGGACTACAAAATTAAAGTATGTATACATGTACACAACTACAGAATTAAAGAACAGGTACACGTATACAACTACAGAATTAAAGAATGTGTACACGTATGCAACTGCACAATTACAGAATGCATATACGTATACTACTACAGCATTTAGAAATGTATACAATTTCTGGATTACATAATTAAATAAATCTGTACACGTATATATCTACAGAATTAAAGAATGTGTACGCGTATATTAGTGCAGAATTAAACAATATGTACACGCTTACAACTACAGAATTAAAGTA
The DNA here is from genome assembly GCA_011833715.1 of Carcinoscorpius rotundicauda. NCBI lineage: Eukaryota > Metazoa > Arthropoda > Merostomata > Xiphosura > Limulidae > Carcinoscorpius > Carcinoscorpius rotundicauda. Next base: position 1,091 of record VWRL01001695.1, on the reverse strand, counting down.
TGTGTACACGTATATAACTACAGAATAAAATAATGTGTAGAAGTATCGGAGTACAAAATTAAACTATGTGTACAAGTGCTGGACTACAAAATTAAAGAATGTGTACAAGTATTGGACTACAGAATTAAAGCAGGTGTGTTTAATTGTTGGTCGGATCTGTTAATTATGAGGTCAGTCAACGGTTTGTCGTTTTTGTGTCTTTTCTGTTGTTTGCATCTTAGTTTTTCTCGTTTTTTATTGTGGCAGATCTTTTTATCTCTGTCATTCTTGGTATTGATTTGGTTTATGTTTCGTTGTATAAGTCCGTAAATCTCTGATTTAATGCAACATGCCATTTGATGGTCAAGGTTCATTTTTTGTTTTTGTAAGAAATGTAGTTCTTTGTATTTTGTGTTCAACATGGCTTAAAGAAGTTTTTTTTCTGTAGATTTTGGATAATGTTTGTGTATTTATTAAATTTTTTTGAAACTTTTACCTTTTCAAAATTAGGAGTTAGTTGTTCCTTTCTTCATTGTTGAATAAAATAGATGTCATTTCTTCTATTGATAATTCGTTGGTTCAAATTTATTAGTTTCTTTACGATCGTGTGAGCGTGTACTGTTAATAGTGGTGTACCGTACGTTAGTTCAGACATAATGGTAACAAATAAGTACAAATACACAGAGAAAAACACAAAAACGTACACTTCTCGTACAATCGCCGTGATGAAATAATAATCAGTGATGTCGAGAAAACCCACTTGTAGAGAAATAGATAAGTAAAAATTGCTCGTTTGGGTTGAGAAAGATGACTGAAGAAGGTCGAAACGTTGTTCGTTCTCAACCCAAACAAGCCGTTTCTGCATATATATTTCTCCACTAGTGGGTTTTCTCGACATTACTGAGTTCGACACAGTTTTTGAGGATGTGAAGATTGAAGGGACTTGGTTCACATATTATCACATTCCACCAAGTGTTGCCAAAACAGTGGTTTATAACTGGAGCATACCTCCTCAAATGTTACCAAAACAATGGCTCAGGAAAATCGAAAACATTTTCAACAATGTTTCAACTGTTCCAGAGGCCGCACTACATATTTAGTTTCGAATAATC
>MU034039.1:10677-24995 GCA_011833715.1 Carcinoscorpius rotundicauda | reverse complement strand
TATCTGGCTTTCATCCAATTCGATTAATAGCAAAATCTTTTCTAGAAGATCCTGGCATGGCCAAGCGTGTTAAGGCGTTTGACTCGTATTCCGAGGATCGCGGGTTCAAATCTCCTTTACACTAAATATGCTCACACTATTTTAGTATTCAAAAGTTTAACTGAAATTCCACACAAAGTTTTGCGAAAAAAATTGCAGATTTAGTGACGCTATCTCAAGTTTCTGACTCCCACCGTACACAGGAGCAAACTAAGATGATGTACCTGTGGTGTTCTGTTGTTGATTTATCCACTCGGTCTCTTGGCTCAATCGATGAAAGCGCCATCTACCTCTTTCCAAAGTTTGTTCTTCAATCCCTCTCATCGACTAACACAGTAGTAAAACTCTTCTCTGTGCCCAGCACGAATACTGAACCTCTATTTTTAGCGTATAATCCTTTAGGGCCTCTCGGGGCACCAATAGCAACACTCGAATTTTTTTGTTGTTCGATAAAATTAACGATATAGGGAGGGACAATGGTAAAGGGGTAGACTGCTAGGTTTAATGTGCCTTAACTTTCTTTTAGTCATCACATCCAGTTAACAACGCTAACTTTTATACTTGTTATATTTCCAATATTCAATGAGTGAAAACATAGTTCATCTTGATTCCGCAAGATGTAAAATACTAAAACTTGTTATAATCTGGAAAATAAAAAAATCCTAAAAACTTCTTATTAAAGAGTTTAACGACAAATTCATACAAACAATAAATGCACAAACCTTCTTTGAATTATAACGAAGTAACAGCTAAATTTTGTTTGCTAGGCAATAGAATCGTTCAGATTTTTGTGTAATTGCATAAAAAAGGACAATTTTTTTAAATAAATGTCTTTTTTTGACATTCTATAGACAATAAAATGTCGAGCTGCTGTTGCATGGGAAGCAGGGAAACCGCTCTCCATGGAAACCATAGAGGTAGCGCCACCTAAAAGTAAAGAAGTTCGAGTCAAGGTGAGATAAATATTCATCAAGTCATTTAACTGATTTAGTGTTCCAGTAATGGATGATTTGTGATACGTAATAAACATGTTGAATCAGCCAAGGAGACAAACCAAATTACAGTGCTCTCACGGAAGTGGAAATTTTGAGAAAAATCAGACGAATGAAGGGAAATATTTCAGAGGGAAATGTGTGAGGGTAAAATATTATTAAATGGGATGCTCGGATATAAATGTAAAAAAGAAAATAAAAAATTACGATTTCCGTTTGTTTGTTTGTTTTGGAATTTTGCACAAAGCTACCCGAGGGCTATCTGTGCTCGCCTTCCCTAATTTAGCAGTGTAAGACTAGAGGGAAGGCAGCGAGTCATCACCACCCACCACCAAATCTTGGGCTGCTCTTTTACCAACGGAAAGTGGGATTGACCGTCACATTATAACGCCCCCAAGGCTTGCATATGATTTCCGTATTAGGCCTATTTATTTTATTTAACAAGTAAAATAATCATGATCATTCTTAACCAACTTGAAAAAGGCTTTCCCACCATGACATTTGCTCTTGTAACGAATAACTTACATCAGTAGTGTGCTGACCATAAACGTGTTTGTATTCAAGCTGTCCTCATGAGGTCTGGATTAAGCAAAACGCGTCGTCGGAAACGTATATGACGAATAAAGAGTGGTTGGAATACTACTGTTATTCACTCTTCTAGCCTTTAAATACCAAAGGTACTAGAAAAAATTTTGTGTTAAAATATAATGTCTCATGACAATCAAGTTATGACTTGGTTATTTTTAATATTATTTTCTACTAATCATTATTTATTAGTTTCTGTGATTAGCTTAATTTTTATATGCGTGGTTTGTAATATAAATATCAAACATATATAATTAACCTACAACAATTGTAAGGGGATATAACAGTCATCATTACAAACACAGGCGTAAAAGAAAAGAACATTAATTTATGATAACTTTGTATTTGACAGTGTTTTCAAGGGCTAGGAACCAAAGATTTGACCGTATGGCAGACTTTAATTTCGTTCTGGAATGAGCTAAAACAATTTTAGTGTTTAAAGGTTTAATTGAAATTCCACACAAAGTTTTGCGAAAAAATTCGCAGATTTAGTGACGCTATTTCAAGTTTCTGACTTTCACCGTACATAGTAGCAAACTTAGATAATGTACCTGTGGTGTTGTGTTCTTGACTTATCCACTCGATCTCTGGGCTCTATCGATGAAAGCGCCATCTAGTTTTTCAAAAGTTTGTTCTTCAATCTCTCTCATCGATTAATACAAGCGTACAACTTTTCTCTGGCAGCTTCTTACACATTGTTGGCAGATGATAACAGTTTTTTATCATCAGATTTCTTTTAAATATCATTTCCAATCACATTCATTAAACGACTTGCATATCCTAGAAGTAACAAGATACGTACAATTCTTAATACAATCGAGCAGAAAAGGCTAGGAATGGATGGTTCTGGTCAAGAACATTGAAACTCGATGTCATCCCTCAAGCTTCGTCAGTTGATGTCACTGCTAATAGAAAGCCTAAAAAACTGTCTGATTGTATGGACTTCGTTCCCGCTCTGTGTCGTAGTACTACAACAACAACAACGGTTAAATGTCTTGCTTTCACACTTCAGTTCTTTGATCTCCGTTCTTTTCTCGGTGTCCACGAATTCCAATGAATCTTCAGAAATATGGCTAGACATATGATCTTTATCTCTCTTTAATGGAATAGCTTATCAATCATTCCTTTTTTACTTTCTTCGTGCCTCTCACTTGCTTTGTGACTGTTTACACTCTGCTTTTTGTGCCATTTTTGACCTCTAAATCTAATCTGTTGCATCCTCACTGACATCGAAAACATTTCTCACGAGCATCAAACATACTTGTACTTACAAATCACTTCCTTCTCTCCCTCTGGCCCGACATGGCCACGTGGGTTAAGGCAATAAAGTCCCCTCGCACCAAACGTGATCGTCCTTTCAGCCGTGGGGGCGTTATAATGTGACGGTCAAGCTTCCTATTCGTTGGTAAAAGAGTAGCCCAAGAGTTGGCGTGGGTGGTGATAACTAGCTGCCTTTCCTCTAATCCAACACCACTAAATCTTTTTTTCTATCAACGTTGCTTTATCAAAACAAGATCTGTACACTTATTCACTGAATATCGATGGTATGTCGATATCTGTATTTTTTTACACCTCTTTCACAACAATCAGTTGCTTTTTATTTTGTTTTTAATGAGGCTTTGGTGAAGATGTTAGTCAATAAAGAAACGATCTGAAGTGATTTGAAAAAAAATTAGGTTCTCTGAAATCATAGGCGCCTGGTTCGTGGAAGGAAAACAAAAATGGAATTCCACAAAATGTAGAAAACAACGAAACGCTATGACCGGAAGGAGGCGGGGGGAACTGCGAGAATTACACCAAGAGGTAATGGTGATACTTTGTGTCGTTGCAATTATACATGAATTTGCAAATGAAAAATGTTTAAGCAACGGAAGATTTACCGAAATCCAAATAAGATGGTGAACTGTGAAGCTTAAGTCACAAAGTCTCGAGTGTAATTCTACACCACAATTATCAAGTAGCTGTGGGGATTGAAGGTCCACTTCAGCATAAGTTTTATCGAGCTAAATTAGGAGGTAATGAAGTAGTTAGGTTATATATTTTACTTGAATTCAGTAATTTAGTTTTAAACTATGATAGTGATTAAGTTAATATTCCAGAATAATTATTATTCGTAAGGTGTGCGTTTTCCTTACAGCAAAGTCACGTTGGGCTATCTGCTGGGTCGACCGAGGGAAATGAAAGCTCTAATTTAAGTATTGTAAATCATTAGACTTACCACTTTAACAGTGGGAGAATATTTGTAAAAACGAGGCAACCATGCCAAGTGTCAATTTATAACAAATACTTCGAATGAGTTAATATTTCCTTCTTGAACATTCCATCTGTCTAGATCGAGGCTACAGGAGTCTGCCACACAGATCTCCACATGAAAAATGGAGTTGATTCAGGTATCACTGCTGCCAAAGCCAACTTTCCCTGTATCCTTGGCCACGAAGGTGCTGGAATAGTGGAAAGTGTCGGCAACGAGGTGACAAAAGTGAAATCGGGTGAGTTCAACCCGTTACTTTTTTATTCACAAATGTTGTAAAAGATTCAAAACGAATTGGGTTTACAGCAATATTACAGCGACAGAAACGGATAAAAAAAATGCAAATTACAATTATCCAACTGATTTATTACAGAGACAGAAATTATATATATATATATTCATGGTTTACATAATTCTAAAATAACAAACCTTTTAGTGCAAAGCTACTCGAGGGCTATCTGCGTTAGCTGTTTGTAATTTAGCAGTGTAAGATTAGAAGAAAGACAGCTATCCACCGCCAACTCTTGGGCTTCTTTTTTACCAACGAATAATGAGATTGACAGTCACTTTATTACCCCCTCACAGTTGAATGAATGAGCATGTTTGGTGTGGAAGGGATCGAACCCGCCATCCTCAGATTACGAATGCCAGCGCCCCCTAACCACCTGACTATTTACGTAAAGGAGAGCTTAAGGGGAACTGTTGCTAATTTCTTAAATAAGTCCTTTAAACACATGTACATCCTAATATTTTAGGATAATGTTCGTTTCAGTCAAAATGAATACCAAAAACCAAATTACTTTAAGCTTTCTAACTAAACTCTATTTTATCCATGAGAGAGCTCACATGGATTGACAATGTGGCAATGTGTTTAAAAGAAATTTTTTGATTTTCATATTCAGTTTAAAGCGTTGTCTTTTCACTAATAACAACGTGTTTATACACGTCCCCGTTTTCGAAAATAAAATGAAACTTTAAATTTTATTATTTTCTTTTCATCATAATAACCCTTTCCAAAGAGTTGGCAGTTGGTGGTGATGACTTCCCTTTGGTCTTCCACTGAAAAAGTAGGGATAAAAAGCGCAGCAAGCCCTCGTGTAGCCTTTCGCAAAATGCAACCCAAACTCTTCCAACAGATATAGTTTAAATGACGTAGAATTTATCAGCTGGCGAGTATATTTCACATCATATCTCTCTTCCAGGTGACCATGTTATTCCATTGTGGTTGTCAGAATGTCAGGAGTGCTCCTCGTGTCGACGACCCGACAACAACATATGTCCTCAGCTCAGGTAGACAAACTTTTCCTTCCTCAATTGTTTGTTTTTTCACCCTCGGGTTAGTAAAATGGAATATAAAAATTAGCTATTTCTCAGGCACTTAACTAGCTATGGGTGCTTTCTATTCAGCAAAACCCTCTTACGATCAATTTTACGCACATAAAGCTTGTTCTTTTATATATATATTAAGCCACAGGCGTAAAGGGAATTATCCAGCTTTGCACACTTCTTACGAGATTATTATGTAAACATGTAACATACTATTATAGATACACGCACTAACAAACAACATAAAATTACACTTTTTTTACTACTGTAGCAATGGTTGAATTGTACAGTGTTACGTTTTAACTGGCGCGGTCGTGCATGTATGGTGCGTATATCTGTAATAAAAATGTTTTATTTTTACGTATAAATGATGACTAGCTGCCTTCCCTCTCGTCTTACACTACAAGAGTAGGGACGACTAGCGTGTAGCTTAGCGCGAAATTCAAACAAGTAAGAGAAACCATTTGAATGTTGTCTGAGGAATACCGAAACATAGAATTAATGAAAATTGGTGGTGTATGAAAAACAAGCTAATTGGGAACTGGAAACCAATGGAACAAATGCATTGTTTCATAATTTGGGTATTTTTACGCAGTTTAAATTGGTTTTAAAACCATACACTAATAACAGAATAAAATGTACACGTGAGACATGATAATTAATTCTTAATAAAACTGACAAAAGAAAAATAATAGTAGAGTATAACGTAGTTACAGAAAACAAAAATAGTAGTATATTCTTTTTCACATTATTGTATTTAATATCATATTGAAAGTGCATTTTATGGGACTTTTGTTCGTGGTTTTCTTTCCATAATTTTTATAGTTTTGTGATGTTAACGTCTTCTCTGGTCTACACCAGCATCACATTTTGTTTATGTTTTATCGTCGTAATTACCACATCTTCAAGATTGAACAAGATTTGTGGTATAATCTCGGTGACGTCAGCTGTTCCGCATTATTTCGTACTGTACTTGGCGCAACCTGTTTCATATTATTATTGACTTTTCAAAGGAATAAGTTGACATATTTAACATGTAAAGCTCATGTTCTGTCTACTTGTTTGCACCTTGCAACCCTTATAATAGTAAGGCCAACCCTGGATTAAGGCGTGAGCTTTCCGGGAACAAGCCCAAGGCCTCACATAAAGTGGGAGGTCTCAAGCTATGACTATAAAAATATTGCACGTAGAGGTTCTGTCTCGAGGGAGGGTCTAAAAGTGGAAAATTCTAGGGCCAATAAAACCCTAATCCGGCCTTTAGCAGGCCTATAAACCACATTTAAATCATATAGTAAAGGTATATGCTTAACATAAGATTAGTAATTATGTAGTTAATCTGGTTCTCATTGCTTCTCCAAACCTCAAGCAACACATCAAAGGTCATCACATTCGCTGTCCAAGTTTCAATGAAGACCATGACAAATTATCCTCTTGTCCAAGTCAACGTTTTAGCTTTTCTGGCATTCACGTCTTCAAACACCATCCCAACAATCCAAGTGTCAAAATAAGCTCAGTGGCCCAAAAATTTGTTTACCACTACCCCTCTCTCATCGCGTGGGTGAAGAGAAACAAGTTTCTGACCACCTGGGTTTTCTTACAGGTACCAAAATACAACTTGGTTTGAAAGATTGTGTAAACCTAAATTTCTGCCACGGATTTTAATTTGATGGAATTATTGCTCTCTGGTTTCATATTTCTGACTTCATATTTTTTATTTCAATGATAGCTTTTTATTAATTTCACCAAGAAGACGAACTCCATTTATGATATAATTTACATGGAAATGACGTCAGAAAAACAACAACTGAGAGGCAAACTGCTGTTGTAGTATCAGAATAAAAATCCATTAAACTTTGTCGTGTCTACTGACAAACGAGACCAATATGGTTATAGAATAGACAAGTTGATCTTGCGAAATTCTGCAATAATAGAATGGACAAGTTGAACTATCGATGTTTTGAAAAAATAATACATAGGTTGAATCTGCGAAGTTGTGAAATATTTTTCTCTTTATTTGGGAGGGAAGTTAGCCACTATAAACATTTCTGACCTCAGAGTCAATTGTCTAGAAAAGAAAAAAACAAGAACAAAACATTTTACTAATCACAATCAGTGAAACATATATAACAAAAGTGACAAAGTGAGACTCCACAAGAAAGAGGAACACGCTTCTGCAGCAAACGAAACAGACAAGCTGCTTATCATAAAGCCGAGACCGAATTAGAGCAGCAGTTTCGAAGTAACGCAATCCGACCACGCAGGGCGTTGTTCGCAAAAAATGTCAATATCACGAGATATTCATTTGGTTCTTTCTACTTAAAAATACCTAAATATCGGCCCTTTGTTTAGGTCAACGCTGGGTGAGGATAGTTATAGTTGTATATAAAATCGGTAATGATTTGGTCGCGTTCCATTTGATCACCTTAGATTTTCTTCTTGAGTGAGGAGAAAAAGCAGAAAGGTACTGTTCGGTAGACGAATTGAAAGGTAATAACGTTCAGTTTCTTGGGTAAAAGAAATGGGAAAACGAATACGAGTAGTAGTTGCTGAGAAGCTAAATAATTTAATGTAAGTTAATAAAAAAAATACGTAGAACTAGCCGTAACGGAAACCTCCTTTGTTTGTTTTGGAATTTCGCACAAAGCGACTCGAGGGCTCTCTGTGCCAGTCGTCCCTAATTTAGTAGTGTAAGACCAGAGGGAAGGCAGATGGTCATTACCACCCGCAGCCAACTCTTGGGCTACTCTTTTACCAACGAATAGTTGGATTGGCTGACACATTACAACGCCCCATGGCTGAAAGGGCGAACATGTTTGGTGTGACGGGGATTCGAACCTGCGATCCTCAGATTACGACTCAAGTGCCATAACCACCTGGCAATGCCTGGCCTTCAGCGTTTTGAAAACCGAACATATCTACACAAACGCATAGAAATACAGCAAAAATAAAAGTGAAAAAGCTGTTTATATAAGAAAAAAATAATCACCACCTTTTCTAGTTATTTTACAAATATTTTCATCCTATATAACACTGCTGATGTGAGTAAGACATTTCTTCAAACGAAGAAAAATCTAATAAGAAACTAGGCAATGTATTTCCAATATTGATATAACATTGAGAACTAACTACAAGGTGATATCTGTTTTTTCAGAAACATTACGTTGGTAATTTAATACGTAAGAGAATAGGCTGATTTTCTCGACAATAAAATATTTTTTTATCTTTACTTGCAAGCTTTTTATAATCAGTTTTGTTTATGTTATTTGAAGTATGAACAACTTATTTTTATATTTCCTTATAGTCTTATCTTCGATATTCATCATAATTTCTAAACGCTTAATAGCTTAATATCATGTGTCAGTTGTTATGATTGTTGTCTAAAAATTATAAAACGTTTTCCATAGAAACAAATCTGTATTGTTCAGTGTATTTCTGTCCTTGGAGGTTCAGATAGAAGGGCTAAAAAATTGCAAATAACATACATTTATTTTAACGTACAGAAAATTCCATGTGTACATAATGGACAGCAGTTGGACGTTTTTTCAAAGAAAAAAAAATTTAACAAGCTACTATGTGATGTAATGCAAAAGGATAGTGTGACTGACCGAACATTATAACGACACCACGGCTGAAAGGGCGAGCATGTTTGGTGCGACCGGGATTCGAACCCGCGACTTTCGAATTACGAGTCGAGCTCCTTTACCCACCTAGCCAAGGCAACAGTGACAACAAACGTAACTGCTTTCTTTTGCAAAAGTGTAAACAGAAAAAACCTAGAACTAATATTTTGATCATAATGTGTAAGGAAAAAAATATAATATTTGGTAAAATAGTAATCGAGAGATATTCCAAAAAACTGATCTCAGTAACACAGGATTCCAACAACAAAATGAGGAATTCTTCAATAGCTGCAGTTCTAAATATTATTTTAGGCGGGATCAGTGTAAATTAATCTATGTGACTTTACTTTTTCTTATAATTATTTTTTTATCGCCAGCAATACCAAACATGGAACGCGAGTTTATCCGATTCGATTTGATTACACATCAGCACTTCTACCAGCCTACTAAAATTAAAAATAATTAATTGAGGCAGTAAACGAATGTTCTAGAACTTTGGCGTGATCATAATATCACGTGACGGGGTTGATGTCCTGATTCAAAAACTGTAAATGTATCTCAAATCGGTCAAGAAATGACGAAAATATGAGACAACTGTTTGTATTTGATGAAAAACAAACACATTTGAAGTCGTTTTATGAGTCGCGGCTAGAAAGAAAGAAACAAGAAAAAAAAACAGCTATGCTGAAAGATAGTCACTCAATGCTTTTATAATTGAAAAAGCAAGTTCGGTTCTTTAGTTGGAATAAGTATGAAATTACACAATGGGCTGTCTGTGCTCTGCCCATCACGGGTAACGAAACCCGGTTTCTAGCGATGCGAGTTAACAGACATGTCACTGTCCGTTTAGAGAGCAGCAAGCTCATTTTCACCTGAAATATTTTTATCTAATTTGCAATTATTAATTTGACTTTTATTTTTTAAACGATTTTGTTTTTAAGTCTTAAAAGTAAGCGTCTTTGTATTCGCATGTTTTGTTTGCTCTAAACACACGATGTTCATAATACGTGTTTCGTGCGCTAAGTTTGTTTCTTGTTAAATATGAATGTCAAATATGCTAATTGTATTTACGTTAATTTATCAAAACATGTTAATTAACGTTAATTAATTGTTTTTTTATGGAGAGGAACGAGCAACGTTTCGACCTTCTTCGGTCATTGTCAGGCTCCCATAAAAAAAAAAGGTAACTAACCGACAGCTGACCACATGTTTAAAGGGAGTTATGTGACTGAGTATTGGAATGCAGAAGGTATGCTTAGATGTTTGATTATATTTATTACCTCTTTCTTTCTTTGTGAATCTGATGGTGACCGAAGGAGTTCGAAACGTTGTTCGCTCCTTTACGTAAACATTTTTCTCAAACCAAACCAGCCGTTTTTCACATATATTTTTCTCTAGAAATAGGTTTTCTCGTCATCACTGATTATACATATACTACTTATTGCAGTGACTCCCAGTCACGAGGACTGATGCCTGATGGTACAACGCGGTTCAGTTGTAACGGAAAACAGATTCATCATTTTCTGAATACAAGTACTTTTTCTGAGTACACAGTTTTACCGGATGTTGCTGTCGTCAAGGTAAGTACAGTGTTGCAACAAGAAGTGATATAAACATTTCGCAATTGTGCATTTTAGTAAGCTTACAGTGCGATGGAATGATTTGTTTATTTGTTTGTTTTTTTAATTTCTTTCAAAGCTATTCGAGGGCAATCTGTGCTAGCCGTCCCTAACTTTGGAGTGTAAGACTAGAGGGAAGGCAGCTACTCATCACCACCCACCGCCAACACTTGAGCTATTCTTTTACCAACGAATAGTGGGATTGACCGTCACATTATACACCCCCACGGCTGGGAGGGCGAGCATGTTTAGCACGACGTGGGCGCGAACCCGCGACCCTCGGATTACGAGTCGCACGCCTTACGCGCTTGGCCATGCCAAATCTAACCAAAGTCAGCCGTATTGCTAATTGGAAAAGAAACAGAAGGGGCCACCAAGTACAACGTTATCGTAAACAAGAAGTTAAGCCTAAACGCTTCCCATACTGGTTTGGTTCTGGGCCATTTATCGATGATTTAAATGTAACACGTAACTCAAACTAATTAATTTCAATTAACGATGAAAGTGTTTCTGCTAGAATGTTATCCTTAACAACATTTATGTGGCAGGTTCAGTGAACATTAACTGTACATGTTTTTAATTATACTTTTATAATATATTTGTATCAGAGCTATTGGTTTTAACACTACATTCTACACAAATAATGTTCGTATGTGTCTATCTTATCCCTGCCAATGAGGGAAGGGCCTCATTAGCAATAAATATAACGTGCAAGGTTTAGTTGCAATGCAATTATGCATTGTTCTTCATAAACGAAACAAAAGACACAAAGTTTTTGAGTCCATCTGAATAAAGAATGTTGTGTCCAACATGTAATGGGTCTAATAACACGTCTCATAATAAATTTGTTTAATTATAAGTTTCGTCAGTTTTAAAAAGGTGTTCATACCATAATTGTTGTGGATTATTTCATTTAGGTGTCGTAGGGTAAGTGATGTGAAAAAGTATAATTAATACGACATTTCCTGTATTTCTTACGTAAGATTTGTGTACGAGTGATTTAATTATTTTGTTCTCATACTGTGTAAGGCTATAAATGATGTAATGTTACATGGTAGGTGAACCCTAACGCTGCAATGACAGACATATGCCTTATTGGTTGTGGTTTTACCACGGGCTACGGTGCTGCAAGCAACGCTGCGAAGGTAAAACCCGGGTCAACCACGGCTGTTTGGGGTCTTGGGGGTGTAGGACTGTCTGTTGTTGTTGGATGTAAAGACAGTGGATCCAGCCGCATCATTGGCATTGACATAAACCCTGACAAGTTTGAGAAAGGTAGGAATATAAATTTCGTGGACGTGGTTGATTTATCATAATATCCTATCTACTCACACCTGTGACGCAACAGTTCTAAATAAATATTTTATTTGATTTTTAGTATAAAGTGAGACCGAACCAAGAATACACATTAAATTCTAGAAACTGTCACTAGTTAAATTTATTACAAAGCAGTCGTTAACTTTAGCAGAAACAGAACATAACATTATTTTTTTTTCACTTTTTTCTTTTTGGCAGTTTTTGTCACCATGTTCTGTGGAATTTTTTTGTCAGACAACAATATGAAATAATTAGATTTGACACATAGATAAAAGATAAATAGATAAAAGACACTATGAAATTACATCCATAAATGCAGTATAATAATTTAAAATACCAGTTTAAACGCCAAAAGAATGTGATGTATTGAAAATAAAAACATGTGCAGTTATTTTAATTTTGATTGTATATTTTTAGTACTCCTAAATTTCAATAGTTTACAGGCTTTAGGTTTGAAACGATTAATGTTCTAAAATTTACAAAGGTATCATGGAAATGCAAATTAACTGTATATCAATGAAATATATTGAAATAAAAAACCCATTATAATCGAACATTTCAAATGATCTAAAAACTTAAGTTTGTTTTTGAATTTTGCGCAACACTACACGAGGGCTATCTGCGCTAGCCAACCCTAATTTAGCAGTGTAATCCTTGAAGGAAGGCAGCTAGACATCACCATCCACGCCAACTCTTTTACCATCGAATAGTGGGATTGACCGTCACATATAACGCCCTGACGACTGAAAGGGCGAGAATGTTTGGTGAGACGGGGATTCGAATCCGCGATCCTCAGATTACGAGTCGAGTACCTTAACCACGCTGTCATGTCAGGCCTCCTTAAAAGTTATGAAGCTAAGAAAATGAAATCTCCAATAGGATTATTTTCACTTCGATTTATTAACAATTTAGTTTAATCGCGGTCATCAGCTTGTTTTATTTAAAAAGATAAAAATTGGATTAAGATTTTAATAAAATCACACAATTCTCACATAAATAAACTGAAACCAGATAATTATCATTCGTTTCGATACTTTCATTAGTTCATGTATTTAAGTTTAGTATTGTGAAAAACAGTAAACTTTGTCGAGAGGGAGGTTCAGTTTATTTACGTCTGTTGTTTGTACAATAATTATTTATCTTTGCTTATTTTTATTGGAACAATACATACATACATATATATTTTTTCTTTCTAATTATTAAACGGTTCCTTTCTTACAGCGAAACATTTCGGATGCACAGATTGAATCCAACAGATTTTGACCGACCAATTGAAGAGGTTTTACATGAAATGACTGGAGGCGGTGTTGATTTTGCATTTGAATGTATTGGAAACGTGAAAACAATGGTACAAGAAATTCACGTGTTTGATGTATTTTTATATCTTATTTGGCGAAGTTGATTAAGTGTACTGAATGGTTATATAAATATATATATATAATTGTATTTTAGAAACAACGTATTGGGGACAGTTTTAAAAAGCTATGGTAAATGCAATTATGAACATTATTTGTATCTAAAAGCTGCCTGCAATTGATTATTGTACAATGAAAATATAAAATACGCTTAAACTGGTAGATTACTCAGATACGTCTAATATATTACAATTAAAATAAAGAAGAAACCCAGAACCATTTCTTTAATATATTTTTTTTAACTCGTAGAGATCAGCCTTTGAAGCGAGCCACCCAGTGTGGGGAGTTGCGATGATTGTTGGAGTTACAAAAGCTGAAGAACAATTGGCTTTCCCGCCTTACAAGCTGTTGCTAGGCAGAACCTTGATGGGAAGTTTCTTTGGAGGTAATCAGGTTATACTGTACAGTCTCGTTTAAAGTCAAACTACAGACCTCTGAAGCAGGTGATAAAATTAAATTACGTTCTTCTATACTGTATTGTATGTTTTCAATAGTGTGTGTAATTTTAATTACAGAATAACGTACTTTCCAACTTCCAGGATACAAAAGTAATATCGGGATCCCCAAACTCGTAGATCGCTACATGGAAGGAAGTATCCCCGTAGCGGAATTAATAACACACACCATTGCCTTTGAGGAAATCAACAAAGCTTTCGATTTGATGATTGATGGGAAATCGTAAGTATACTGTAATGATGAAAGTTACTTTACAATATTAACTTCGAGCGATAACAATAACAAGCCAATGAATTCTTTTCTTCTGAAAATATTTCCGAAAAACAAGTTTTGTTATTTAAAACTTATCAAAATATAGTCGTTTAAATAGGCTCATTCATCCACATATTAAAATCATTATTACTGGTGGGCAGCTTGAGTACAGAGCCGTGTTCTATTTCCGAAATAAACAAAACAAAATACATCAAACCTGTACATTATTTGGTCTGACAAGAGTAGCCCAATGATCGAGTTGATGACTAGTAGCCACCTTCACACTAGTGTATCACTTCAAATAATAAAACGTCTACACAGATATTCCCTGTAGCTTTGAGCAAAATACAACACACACTGACAATATATAATTGTTACTAATCATATGATGTGTCAAGCAGTTGTCCTGTAAATGGTACTGTCATATGATGACTAATGTGCAAGAC
>MU034039.1:0-10177 GCA_011833715.1 Carcinoscorpius rotundicauda | reverse complement strand
AAATAAGTGCATTAGTAAGTCTACAAATCTTCACTGCTAAAATACAGAGTTCAATTTCCCGCAATGTACACAGTAGATAGTTTATAGTAACTTTGCTTGACGTCAAACAAACAATTAAAAACTAACTTATTGTGTTACTTGTCACCTAGAAACAATGCTATTAACTTATGTATAAAACACAATTTGCTGAGAAATAAAACCAAACATTGTTATCAGTTCTGTAGTTTATAATTCCAACTTTTTACTATAAAATGTAGGTTATGGAAGGAAATATATACATATATATTGTTTTACTTCAAAGTTTCAAGGATTTGAATACCGGGCTGGAGACCGGATAGCAACGTGGATGTTCTATGTAAGTTAATAATTTTAAATATTTGTTAATTTCTTAACACAAACTACAGAACTAAATCTGTCATGGCCTAATTTGATTTAAATATTCCAACTAGTCTTTCTGTCTGTTTAAAGTTTAGAGAAAACAACAACATTTTGTTGTTGTTTTATCTTAACGTCAAAGCAGCTTTCAGGTATGATAGATTTTTGTGAGGGAAAAACAGAAGAATATTTCTTCATATTCTTTCCGTTAAGTAGCTGATGTCTAATATATTTTTAAAACGACTCTTTATTCAGTAATGTTTTTTTCATTTTGTAGACCTAACAAACGAAATATTTTTATAAATGTTCTATGAAATATTATTTTAAGTAACTATTCCATTTCTAACAAACAAAACACTTTCTTTTCTTAACAAAGCTAATATTTCGTTTTCAAACATATTAGTGAACTATTCACAAACATCTCGTTAGTTTTTAGGCCTAACAACAACAGTATTGCTGTAAAAATCACCATTTGTGGGCTGGAAAGACTAATACTTTTTGTCGTTTTCATTACGAAAACAGTGCGACGAGTTTGTTTTTGAATTTCACACAAAGCTACTTGAGGGCCATCTGTGTTAGTCGTTCCTAATTTTGTAGTGTAAAACTAGAGTAATCACCACCCACCACCAACTCTTGGGCTACTCTTTTATCAACGAATAGTGGGATTGATCATAACTTTATAACGCTCCTGAGAATAAAGTATACATAATTATTAACCATGAAAACATGGCTGACTAATAACAGCCCAATTTTAGAATTTCTGATTTCAAACAAACGTTTCTAATTTTCTTCATTTCTTGTACATTAGGAAATGCTTTAATCAAAATTTGATTCCAGCTATAAGCGTGTACTTCTATAGTGAGTATGAACAGTACTGGTCAAAACATAGATTATTGTACACTATCGCACAAGTACAAACATGTAACATAGATCATTGTACACTGTCAACTGTACTAGTTAAAATGTGTAATATAGATCATTGCACACTGTCAACTGTACTAGTTAAAACGTGTAATATAGATCATTGCACACTGTCAACTGTAACAGTACAAACGTGTAAAAGAAATTATTGTACACTGTCATCTGTACCAGTCAAATATGTAAAACAGATCCTCGTACACTGCCAACTGTAATAGTAGAAACATGTAACTTAGAGATAACACAGAATAGTTATTGTCAAATACATAAAACAGTTCTAACAGGTTTTAACAACTGTGGAGTGACATGCATTAAAATATGTGAAAATTATACGAAAAATATGCATGGAACTGTAGATCTAACTGTAATACTATCACAGAGAAATAGTGTGCAATTTTTATCTGCAGAATTGTCACAGAGAAATAGTGTGCAATTTTTATCTGCAGCAACAGAACCATTGTAAAATATAACAGACGTATATTAGCACTCAGAAAAATATTATAGAAAAAAAAACAGAAATAGAGTAGAACACAAGAAATATGGTAAAACACAACAAATTCATTGAAGAATGCAATACAATAGTGTCATAGTATAACACAACAGAAATTTTAAAACACAATTGAAAAAAATTGATATCTTGGTCTTGTTACTAGGTAAAAACGCGTTTATTTATTATATATAGTGTCAAAGCTACACAAGGGTCAGCTGTCACTAGTAATGAAAACATCTCTAACAGAATTTACACCTGTGTATACCAAAGATATGCAAGCTAATAGGTAATTATATTACTAGTGAAATTATTCAATTCAGTTAGAAGTAGAACATTATAAAATAACTAATAGAGCCATGAACACATTGTTAAAAATATTTAAAATGTTTGGATAAAGTTTTTTAGTAATCAAGTACGTGTACAACAAACAGGTTACAAACTGTATATATATATATATATAAAATGTATGTATATTTCAGACTCTGTGTAAACTACTTGTACCTACTGATGACAAAACATTCTCCATACATCACAGATTTGTTGCTACGTTACACTTGCAACAATGTTTTCTTACTTATCCATCTGAGCTTTCTTCATATGTTACCATCTCAAAGAGAATTCATCATTATCACGTTTAATGTTTTTTGTTATTGGGAAAATTACTAATTGAAACAATATCTCATTGGATAAAATTATTTATATTTCAAATATGTCCATGTTATTTTTGTTCATTATTTTTAATTATTATTATTGGGAAAATTATTTATATTTCAAATATGTCCATGTTATTTTTGTTCATTATTTTTAATTATTATTATTGGGAAAATTATTTATATTTCAAATATGTCTATGTTATTTTTGTTCATTATTTTTAATTATTGATATTGGGAAAATTATTTATATTTCAAATATCTCTATGTTATTTTTGTTCATTATTGTTATTGGGAAAATTACTAATTGAAACAATAATTCATTGAATAAAATTATTTATATTTCAAATATATCTATGTTATTTTTGTCATTATTTTTAATTATTATTATTGGGAAAATTATTTATATTTCAAATATGTCTATGTTATTTTTGTTCATTATTTTTAATTATTATTATTGGGAAAATTATTTATATTTCAAATATGTCCATGTTATTTTTGTTCATTATTTTTAATTATTATTATTGGGAAAATTATTTATATTTCAAATATCTCTATGTTATTTTTGTTCATTATTTTTAATTATTGTTATTTGGAAAATTACTAATTGAAACAATATCTCATTGAATAAAATTATTTATATTTCAAATATGTCCATGTTATTTTTGTTCATTATTTTTAATTATTTAAAAACCAATGTTCAAATTTGAGGACACAGTAAAACCAAACAGATCTTTCTTTAAATCACTTCTGGATTTTGATGTCCGTTATTTTTTGTTTTTAACTTTATAAAAAGCTTCGTCTTCACTGAATTGTACATTTTATTTTTATTCCTCAAAAGACTCGGATCAGTAATTTGTGTACACAAATTTACGTGTATTCAGAAGTTTCTGTAAATTTTATGTTTATTTGTTGTTCTTAAGCATAAAGCTACAACATGAAATATCTTTGTTTTGCCCACCACAGGTATCAAAACCAGATTTCTAGCATCATATAAAACATAAATTACTTCTTTTTTCAAATAAATAACATTTCCTAAATTGAGCGTTTCTTGGAGTTGTCACTACGAGTGTGTTCAACAGATAAACTGTAGCGGTGTGTATTTAATTATTTAGTTTGGGACACAAGAATATTTGTGAACAACTGGTTTATGTTTTAAAATACATAATTAGTACTATGCTGAATATCATATGTTACCGACATAAGCGAAAAAATAACCAACATTTGGAAAAAAACTGTAACAAAATGCAACATTCCGGTAAACACCAGGTACAAAACTAAAGTCCATAGTATGTAAAAACTACACTGACAAACACAATTTATAAAATACTATGCAATAACTGCCACGACATTATATTTGAGAAACAAGCAGAAAAATGGAAAATAGATTAAAGGAATACAAAACACCTTCACACGTTTTTGAACATTGTAAATCAAATAAACACAAAAACATCCAGATATTAAGCAGAAATACAAATATAAACAAACGCAAAATCAAAGAAGCCTACTTACACAACAACTAAAACTAAAATGAAACCAATGTAAAGGAACCTACATAACCTAACATCCACCTATAACGTCCTCTACAATCCTGTACCCGTTTATACTCTCGTCCCTGTGACGTGTCTGTCAACGGATACACTAAAATTTTCTCTTTCTCAACCTGAAGATGACCAAAAAAGGTCAAAACGTTGTTCTCTCTTTATCAATAAAACTGTTAACATCCACAGAAGCCATTCTGAGATACATTTTTATTTCAAGTTTCTCTTTATCAAGAATAACATTGTTGTTGAATGAAAGCAGCGCTACATATATTCTTACATTGGTCTTGTAAAGCATAAAAAGGGTTTGATATCTTACAATAAAGATAAACCATTAAATGGATATATGCAGGTGTAAACATCCATCACCTCGAGTTAGGTGGCTTGACAACTCTCTTTGAGGGTATAATGGACTATTTTCGTGTAGCGTTTTTGTACATCCTGAAGTAGAACAGATTTCCATTTTTTCTTAGACTTTTTTACCTTAACTATGAAGACACAAGTATACACCCAATTAAATAAATTAATTGCTATCATCCGAAAAGAAAGGATTGAAACTTTGAAATGCACAAAACTAAAAGTGTCAAAGAGACATTGTCTTGTTCACAAATTAAAGTACCTACCAACAAATATATTCATAATGTTTAAGGAATAATCTTTCTGTTCAAACAATACTATTTTAAATTATTATTTTATTTATGTTCTTAGTAAGTATATTACTCTGTTGCAGTTTCGCAAATATACAAATTGCTGCAACGTTTTCATTTCAGGCATAAAAAATTACTGTAATAAATACAGTGTCCTCTGTCGGCCAATAAAGATAAACATTATTTTAAAAAGTAAATACATTATTAGGATTTATATTACACACAACAGAATGTATTTGAAACATTCACTGCTGGCCAAAATCTTAAAGTCAATGAGCAGAAAGAAAAAATATGCATTTTGTGTTGTTAGACTCAACCACTTATTTGAGTAAAGCTTCGAAAGATGAAAATAAGAAAAGGGGAAATAAAAATAAATAAAAACTTTTAAAATTAGCCTAAATATTGGCTGGTCAAAAGTTTGAGACTATAATGAAACAAAGCGTTAATCAGTAAACATGTAACGAAATTTAGTAATTTGTGTTCAAGCATTAGCGTTGTCAACATCTTCCACTGACATCTCCTGTGTTACATTGGGTAAAAATATGACAAAGGCTAAAAAGTTGAAAGAGTTTGAAAGTTGCAGAATTGTTGAGCTGCAAAAGCAAAATCTCTTTCAACGTGCCATCGTTGGTAAGACTGGGCGAAGTAAAACTGCTGTTGCAAATTTCTTAAAACGCCCTGAGGGATACAGAACGAGAATTTCAAGTGGTCAGCCAAAGAAAATTTTGCCGGCATTGAGCAGGAGGGTTCGACGGGTTGTCCGACAAGTCATCAGTCGATCGTTGAATTACATTAAGGCCCTTATGGACACAATACAGCGAAAAAATAAGAAGACAGCATCTACGAGAGATAGGCTTCAAAAACCATAAACATTTTCAAAGGCCACGCCTCCTTCCATACTACGAAAGAGCTCGATTAAATTTTGCTGAGAAGCACCAAATATGGGACGTAGAAAAGTAGATGAAGGTTTTGTTCTCTGATGAGAAAACTTAACCTGGATAGTCCAGATGGCTTCTAACATGACTGGCATGATTAGGATATCCCACCGGAGACATTTTCTACACGACACAGTGGAGGAGGTTCCATCATGATCTGGGATGCTTTCTCTCTGCAATTAAAATAACCTACTTTGATGGTGGCATACACCTCACTGCAGAAACTCCTAGGGTGGAAAAACCACTGAGAATCTCTGACTCGGGAATGTTCTTCAAATCCCTCTCAACAATAACTCCTTGTGATTAATTCAAAGTAGCATGAGGTGTAACTTCCATAGGTATATCTGCAATTGCTTTTGAGTGCAAGAAGAGTTCACTGTGTTGAGATGTGGATGTTTCCACCAATATGTCACCAGATCGAAGTTTCTTTACTGACTTTGGAGAGTCAGCAAGTCCCTTCTGAATGAAAAAGGGAGATATATGCCCTGAAGATTTATTTGAAAGTGAATGCAACATAAAAAATGAGGTGCAACAGGTGGTACAAAAGGTGAGAATTGCTGCTCAAAATCTTCAAGATGTGGTCATCTACCTATAGACTGTTTTTTTCACTATTTTATTAAGATTTTTAATTGGAATATCCATAATAAAGAAGGAGAAATTTCAGTGCTCACTGACCCCAAACACTATGAAGCCCTATGAGGGGACACACTATAATGTCAAAAACAGACACTGCTGCAGCAATGTCAGGGTTTCATGTGCACAATACCCAAACACCAGCATCAGATACAATGTCCACAACACCTGTTGAAAACATTCAACACTAGTGCTTGGTTGACCCTAGCCCGAGTGGAACAGCCAATTTACTCAAGGCTGCCTGTCTACAGTAATTCAAGGCCAAAGTTGTGTATTAGGGTTGGACCTCTCAGCCACCAGAATCCTCTCCTATACTTCACGGGTTGCCATGCACGGCAAACACGTGGATGGATGTTTAGACCCTAAAGGAGGTAAACTTAAAGAACAGAACCTTCCCTGGGAAGTCCCCTCACCATGTACTTGAATCCACACTGAGGGGGTGTGTGAAAAGGACTACCTTCCTGGCTTCACTAGTAGAATTTGCAAGATAATGTGCATGAGGGTGTCATGAGGAATAGTGCTCTGTAAAAATTGCAATAGTTGAACCTAGTTTCCCAGATTTTTAAAAGTGAACAGACTTAGATTTATTCAGTGTGATTATGGTAATAGAAGGGAAGAATACTCTTAAACTTTACTCATAATAGTCCATGAGTGAAGGTCCAGGATGGTATGGTAATATCACTTGGTGAACTACCAGGTGGTCTTATGGAACACTTCATTTCTTCAGAGCCTGTTGTAATCAGTAGTAAGTATAGAGAAATAGTAGTTGCTAGTGTGGAATTGGCTTGAAGAAAGTATCTGTCTGGGCAACACTTGTCACATAGTGAGATTCAGTGGGAAAAAATGAAGTAAGGGAACTTGAAAAAATAAAGAAACAAGAGGAATAAAAAAGTACTTCTTATAATCTAGCAGGTGTGGTAAAATGGCCACAAGGGGTAGACAAAAACCCTTAGAAGAACATGCAAATAATGTAATAGAAAAGTTTCGGGAATAATTCACATACCAGCTCACATAATGTCCTCCAGTGGGCAATTCAAAATGGTAGCTGAAGACAGAAACATGATAAATCTGATGAGATGTGACTTGAAGAAGTTTCCTTGCTGTAAAGTAAGTCAAGCATAAGCAATATATAAAAATTTGCAAAATTACTTCATCAAGGTTATCAGGGATAAGTAGCAGGAAACTAAAGGATCCCAATGAATAAAAAGTCAGTTTCTACCACCTTGAATGGAGTTAGTGGATCCACATTATATCTCAGAGCTCTGACAGGACAGAGCAAACTACTGGGGCCTGAACAATCACAGAGGTGAAAAGTGTTTGGCAAAGTAATCAGTGAGAAGGATTTATGCTCTTCCTTGGCTTCCAGAGTCTCAGGAAGGAAGTACCTATTAATATATAGCAGAACAGAAGTACAGTGACAAAGAGTTTTGTGCAAACGACTCCAAGCTATGACATTCACAGGCCAGCAGCAACAAAAAGTACGTTTTATGGGGAAATATGATGCAGATGAGGCTAAAAGCTCAAATGAATGTGGAGAGAAAAGATGTAATACTACATTATCTGAGTTAGGAAATTGAAAAGGCTTTTTGGGATAAAGTATGCTAAACAATTTGAGAAGTAAAGATATAACTGAGAAATGAAATAATTTCCAATGTTTATAATACCAAAAAGTAGTGAAAGAAGTGTCTTATCAAAAATGAGATATGGTTGCCACGTTTTGTTAAGGTGGATTTAATTTCCTTGTGAGAAATCATTGGGGTTTATGGAGAAATTGAGACAAATACAAAGCAATTTTAGAAGTTTAACTCCAATGCCATGTGAAGGACTGCATAATTTCCATGCAAGAAGTTTGAGCTCACAATGTTTGGATGTGGAATGTCGGATTATGGTTGCTGCAAAGGAGTTAGCAAAAGAAGATGTGGCAAAGGTTGGTACTCTAGGAGACACTGAAGAACAGAGTATCATGGTTTGTGATCTTTTCTAAGTGATTACAGACAGAGACGTATTAAGGATTTCAGCGCCCCTAGGCACAAGGTTAGGTTGATGCTTTTGCCGCCCCCCTTCCGTGCCACAACTTACACCAAGCATCACCATCACAACAACAGACAAACACAGTTGTTATCATTTAAAATCAACACAACGTTTATTTTCCAACACAATAAAAAATGAAACATCAAAATCAATTATCACTATATATTATTCTGCAGCTGAATATACAGGCTTTCTCCTGGCCTTCTGTTTCGAAAACATGTTTATTGCATCTTCATAGTTTATTCTACAAACAATATCACTTTCAATGGCGAGGAGTGACAGGGCATTTAGTTTATCTTCTGCCATTGTTGATCTCAAGTAATTTTTCACACGTTTGAGAGCCGAGAAAGATCTCTCTGATGTACAATTAGTTGCTGGAATGCACAGAAACATGCGCATAGCAATATCCAGGTTTGGATATACAGTTTGAAGTCCTTTAGCTCGCAGATTTCTGTATACTGCTAACGCAGAAGAGTCATCATTTTGCACTTTCATACTCACAAGATGTGAGCGAAAATGTAGACATTCATCTACGAAGCTCACTTCCAAATCATTGGGGTAGAGTTTCAACAGTGTTCCAGCTTGACTGATGACATCAGTGGGTTCAAGATTTGTTATCTTGAACAAATATCCAAACCTTGGATTTCTACATAAGCGGTTTGTCTTCGCTGTAGTTCTGAGCAAAGTCTGTCAATGATCACATTGAAAACATTTACAATAAATGCCTCTCTGCCTTCTTCCACTGCCTGGGTGTCACCATCTGAAAATTTTTGCTTCCTTTTTCGCTTAATTTCATACGTCTTCATGCTGGACTTCAACATCGCCTTGTCTTCAAAATAATCGAACAGTTCTCTTGAATCTTTCACAAATTGCAGCAACGAAGCATAAAGCTCGACTACAAGTCCGATGTCCATATCAGCACTTTGCAACTTTTCACTGGCAGCATCGAATCTTTCCAGTATTGTTCCCCAAACTGTGGACAAAATAGTTGTTTCTGGCGTTCCTAATTTGGAAAGAAGTCCAGCGGCCTCATTCCTAGCGGCTGGTTATTCCATAGCATTTCCCTCCATGGTGGTGAGGGCATCAAACACTTGTTGCCAGTTTCTGTTGAGGCTTTGACAAGCATCTTCACGAGCGGACCACTGAGTGTCACTGAGTTTCTTCGAAGAGAGACTTTCTTTATTTGCGGACAGGTGTTTTTGTAGAATTTTCCAACGATGGGTTGAAGCATTGAAGAAAACATAGAGACTTTGTAAAAGTTCGAAGAATGAACATGCTTCTCTGCAACATTCAGCAGCACACATTCCTACAAGATTTAATGAATGTGCTGAAAACTGGATATACACAGCTAAAGGATTTTTCTCCATGATACGAACCTGGAGACCACTGTACTGACCAGACATGTTGCTGGCGTTGTCGTAAGACTGTCCACGACATTCAGAAATGTCAAGCTCATATGACTGAAGCAGGTTAAGTACAACTTCTGCCAGCTGTTCAGCTTTATGGCCCGGATTGGGTATAAAAGTCAGGAAACGTTCCATAGGTGAATCATCACTGTTCACGTATCTGATGATGAATGCCAAATGGTCAACATGGGATATATCTGGCGTCGAGTCCACGCTGATTGAGAAATATTTTGCAGTTTTGATGTCCTTTAAAATGTTCTTTAGAACAAGGTCTGCCATAAGCTGGATGAATTCGTCGCAAGTACTGAAAGACAGGTAAAACGTGGATCCCTTGCCAGCATTGCCATATTGGTGAATGTGA
Organism: Carcinoscorpius rotundicauda; assembly: GCA_011833715.1. Lineage (NCBI taxonomy): Eukaryota > Metazoa > Arthropoda > Merostomata > Xiphosura > Limulidae > Carcinoscorpius > Carcinoscorpius rotundicauda. Next base: position 190 of record MU034039.1, on the reverse strand, counting down.
TCAGTGAGGAAGGGGTCAAACTCCGCAACTAGTTCTAACGACATCATGAAGTTGCCGTTGTGTACTGAGCGAAACTTATCATCCCGACGTCTGAACGGAAACCCACGTGAAGCCAATCTTTTCGCTACAGCTACCACACAAGTGAGTACATTTCTCCAGTATTTGATTTCGTCGTGCAGCTGTATGGCCA